>CAIGRS010314792.1:0-10018 GCA_903798395.1 Fraxinus floribunda | reverse complement strand
AAAAAAATTACGAGTGTATGATATAAAAAAAAGTGTTATGTATTGTAAACCGAGTGCTAGATTGAGAATTAAGCACAATCGTCAATTACGTGATTTATTTTGAAATTAATTGTGCTCATCAATTAGTTCGAGTTCGACATATCCTAAACATAAGAATCTTCTTACTCCATGATTTAGGAGAATTCTTTACATTAACAACATAATAAAATTTTATAAGCATTAGGGAAACCACCAAGGTTAACTAATCTAGTTGACTAATTAGCCCATTTATATTGTTTTATTGCCTCAATTATTCAACCACTCCTCAGTCCTCACGTATCCCAATTAAACATTAGCATTTTACGGTGTATTTGAGTCACATTATTTTGAAATAATGTATTATGAAATAGTAAATTAATGGAGAATGTGTGGCTGAAAAAAAAGGAAAAGTTATTGATGTGATGGAAAATATTATCTTATTGAAAAATGTGTGGTTGAAAATGAGTAGAAAAATGAAATGAAAATCGTAATGTGTACCAAACATGGGTTTAGACTCGTTTGTCAAGGATTTTTTAAATATTATGTTTGACCGCACATTTTATGAGAACTATAATTTTCTCATTTTAGTTACTCTAAAATAATATTTTTCCTTAAAAAATCGGTGTAAAACAAGCTTTTTGTAGTTAATAATGTCATTCAAAACGAAGATTATTGCTAGTCATCCTATGTAACACATATTAGTCCCTTATTTTTCTTAAATGATAATGTGCAATATGCGAGATTAAAGGAGTAATATATATATATATATATATAATATATATATATATATACACGAACACATATATGAATATCGATAATCTTGGATAATATGTGGTTGAAAAAAAAGGAAAAGTTATTGATGTGATGTAAAATATTATTTTATTGAAAAATGTGTGGTTGAAAATGAGTAGAAGAACGAAATGAAAATCTTAGGATGTGTTTGATCCACATTATTTTGGAAGAATGTATTCTGAAATAGTAAATTGATGGATAATGTGTGGTTGAAAAAGAAGGAAAAATTATTGATGTGATGTAAAATATCATTTTATTAAAGAATGTGTGATTGAAAATGAGTAGAAGAATGATAATAAAAAAAATAATGTGTATCAAACAAGGGCTTAATGTGTACCAAACATGGGTTTAGACTCGTTTGTCAAGGATTTTTTAAAAATTATGTTTGACCGCACATTTTATGAGAACTATAATTTTCTCATTTTAGTTACTCTAAAATAATATTTTTCCTTAAAAAATCGGTGTAAAACAAGCTTTTCATAGTTAATAATGCTATTCAAAACGAAGATTATTGCTAGTCATCCTATGTAACACATATTAGTCCCTTATTTTTCTTAAATGATAATGTGCACTATGAAAGATTAAAGGAGTAATATATATATATATATATACCAACACATATATGAATATCGATAATCCTCATTATGAATAATATTATTAATATGATGTTAACATAAGAGTAATCAATAACGGTTCTTTGTTAATAAAGTAACAACTCAAAAGTGGTTATAAACGTGTTTAGGAGGCAGAGCATGTATGTACGTGAAGAATGCACAATTATGTTTTGATGTTACTCTTGTTATATTGCAAATAGCTTAAGATTCACGATGGCAATGGGGCGGGTTCAGGGAGTCCTGTCCCGTTTCGCGCCTCGCCCCACCTTAGACGGGGAGAGGCGGGTTCGGGGCCCGAGCTTGTCCCGTTTAATTTTTTTTTTTGTTTTCAAAAATTTCTAGTTAATTAATTTTTTTTATTCTTCACGGGACATGTTCGAAGCTTTTCGGGGCGGGGCACCCCTTTCCCCACTAACCCGTCGGGGCGGATTTTTTTCCCATCAGTACTTAAGATTCATTCGGTAGGATTTCTATTTTTGTTCTATTTTTTTTTTTTTTGGAAGGGTTTCTCAAAGAAGTAATCTTAGATTAATTTTCTTTAAATCTCTTTTAATCCAATAAAATAATTTTAAAAAAATTTCCAAATAAATTCAAAAACAATTTTTTAGTGGCAGAAATGACTTTTAACTTTTTAACGGTCTATGTCAAACTCATCCTTAATTGACCTCGAGAGAGAGTCCATGTTGTATTGACCTTGATAGAGTGCAAATTTTCCTTGGATTCCCATAGAACGAATCAGAATGTCCACGTTAAATGAAAAGAAAAATGCACCAAAATTGGGTTTCCAAAAAGTAAAGTAAATGTTCTTTCTCTCCAAGATACAATTTCTTGGGCCAGCAAATTGGCACAAAAAGAGTCACAGTTCCAAACGCCTCATATGTCATCATTTTGAATATACAATTGCTGCTATTGGTAACGGTTGTTGAGCAGATTACTTTGTAAGTCAATTGTATCTTGTATTCTTCCAACACCCAAAATGTTGAATCGGTGAAATGTGTTCTTTTGCTCGATGGGTTTTTGCTAAATCTGCTTTAAAATTTGGGTTTTTTGAAACACATTTTGCAGACATAAGCAGTTGATTTTGTGTAGAAGAGGCAGAAATCAAGAGAAATAGAAATGGGGTTGCTTACAAACAGAGTGGAGAGGAGTGAGATCAAACCAGGGGATCATATCTACACGTACCGAGCAGTCTTTGCATACTCTCATCATGGTTACAAATGATGCATTCTCTTCTCTTTTTATTTTTTTTACATTAATTATTTTTGGGTATTTGTGTTATTTTTCCCCATTTCCCCTTTAATTCTTACTTTTCTCTTTTTCATTTTCACTTTAATTGTGCTGTCTGTTTTTGTTTTCCTTTTTTTGGCCTAATTATCCGCTATATTTTTCTCTGAAATGTGGCTCAATGTGGTCTGTATAAAAATCTGATATAGGTTCTTATCTGCTTTTTCTAATTTCTAGTATTCTTTGCCCTGAATTGCCAAAAATCACATTCAGTTTTTATTATTATTATTATTATTATTATTATTTATTTATTTTTTGGCCTGAACTGTAAATTGCATTTGTGATGTTTTTTGGTGTGTGCGCATGTGGGATATTGGGTTTTGGGGTGAAGAGGGGTTGCCTTCTGTATCCAGAGAGGTTAGGAATTGTTAATTGATCTCTTGCTGTTTCATTCATGCTTTTGGGACAATTGATCTGTTGCTTCACTAGAGAGTTCATGGATTTGGATCCTTTAAGATTGAGAAAGGTATCCCAACAGATTAATGGTTAATTGTTTTTTGTGAGTTTATTGAAATGTGGTATGTGGCACCTTTGTGATTGAGAAAAGTATTTAGTTCCAAAATGTTAATGGAGGGGGATGTATTGATTACTTCTAGGATCATATTTGGAGAAAGAATTCTTTTGTTTGAGACATTTGACAAAACTTGAATCTGCATTTCTGATTCCTTATTGATAAATCTGGTTCTCTATGGCTTTCACAGTTCTCCCCCATGTGGTCTAGAAGTTCTAGCCCCAAAATGATAATATTCTGGATTCATTCGATCATTTTCTATTATGTTGTGGTTGTAAGCGTATTTTATAATCTACGTAAGATAAGGTCTTTCTGTGTACTTAGCCCCTGTTTAGCTCCCATTTTTCTAAAACTATTTTTTTCTCAAACTCATTTTCAATCCCACATTTTATGGGCTTGCAATTTTTATCAACTTTACAATCATGCAATTCATCTTTCTTTTTTTTAATCAAAATCTACTAAAAATCTAATTTTTAGCTAAACCAAACAGGGCATAGGTTGTTCTTGAGTTACACTGGTACTATCAAGATAAAAAGTTTGTTATGGCCTTCACCTCTTATCTGTATGTGGGAATTCTGTCGGTAATCTGCTTATCTTTGGGTGTTTATCCACGGTTAATTGCTTATTAGTCAATAAATATTGTTCTTCTAGGAAGCTGTTGTCAAAAATTAACTACCAGCTTTTTCAAGGACCAACCTGTGCTTTACAAATAAAACGTTGTAGTTCTTTTTTGAAAAACTAGAGCAATAACTGTATTAACACCGCGTAGACTTAAGCAATAGCTGTATTGAAACCATGGCATTACTGTTATTTATTGCTTGAGGAAAGACAAAACTTCAAATCTTCATCATAAATAATTTCAAATTATCCGTCAGATGATGGTATAACCTCCAAACTTTGTTCCTTTCTTGACTAGCTGTAGACTGTAGTCACCATTTTGTTGCTCAACATCCGAATTTGCATTAGACTCCGCATGTCAGCATGGATAACTAACTTTTTGATTTTTTCTGGATATGTTTCTACATGCTTTGTATTGCTATAAAAGCACTGTAGTGACAAACAGCTTCTTGCTACATGTTGGTTTTGTTACCGTCATCTCATTTCACGATCATTTCAGACTGTATTGGTCATCGCATGCATCTTGGAATAAAATAAATTGCATTCCAATGCCTGATTCTTTTAATGATGTAATCCTAAATTTACATTATTAACAAAAAATTGGAATGGAAAATGATTTAAGTGCCTGCAGGCAACCCCAAATTATCCAGCTGCTGAGATTATATTGTTGGATGAGCTCAACCATAAAATAAAAATCACTATATAGCGTGTTTGAAGGTCATTGATAGATAAATGTCATTGAGTGTAATATGTAGCTACATTTAACGAACTATGGATGACCTATCAAGTACATATATCTAGTACCTGAGGTGGCCCTTTCACTATCTTATCATGCAGGTATATTCGTTGGAGGCAGCAAAGTCGTTCATTTTACCCGTGCTGGAACCTCTTCCAGTTCTGATGATGATGTCTATAACCAACCTTCATCATGTCCGACATTCCCTGACTGTGGATTTAGGCAGCCAAAGAGTGGAGTAGTCCTTTCCTGTCTGGATTGCTTTCTTCAAAATGGTTCCCTTTACTGTTTTGAGTATGGAGTGACTCCATCTGTTTTCATTGCTAAAGTACGGGGAGGCACTTGCACCACAGCAGAATCAGACCCTCTGGAAACAGCCATCCACCGAGCGATGTATCTGCTTCAGAATGGATTTGGGAATTATGACGTGTTCCAGAACAACTGTGAGGATTTTGCCTTGTATTGCAAAACAGGACTTCTGACAATTGATAGGCTTGGTGTTGGAAGAAGTGGACAAGCGTCTTCTATCATCGGTGCACCATTAGCAGCCCTTCTTTCCTCCCCTCTCAAGTTACTTATGCCGAGTCCAGTTGGTGTGGCTACAGTTACAGCGGGAATGTACTGCATGAGCCGGTATGCAACAGATATTGGTGTACGAACTGACGTTATCAAGGTAGCAGTTGAGGACCTGTCGGTGAACCTTGGTTGGATGAATACTGAAGAAGGAGCTACAGGGAATGTTCTTACCGGACCAGTAACTTAGTAGACAACGTTCTCATTAGTTCGAACGTTCTACTGTTGAGAATAAGCAAAAATTATCAAATGATAAGTTGTTAACAGATTGCATTCTGGTTTTTGTTGTGATTGTTGTGATTGTTCTATCCATAAACTACTGCCATTTCCTTGTGTACGAGTAATTCTAAGGTCATGTGTGATACACATTGTGGGACATCGTTGGACAGTATAAATTATAATAAGAAAGATTGTAATTTCATTCTCTCTTTAATACTGCCCAGTAGTGTCGACTCCACTTTATCAAACATGCTGTAATGGTTGATGGCCCAACTTTTATCATCTACCAGTAAAGAAAGTGAAGTACGGATTGGTTGGGGTCCATGAATATTTGTTTTGGTCCATACGAATGATTTCTTAGACCGGACCCGTGCTGGTGCGGTGTTACGTGGCGTTACTCATAATATATTGCTATGAGATAATGCAAGGAAATGAACAACGACGGCCTAAATAATTAGTAAAAAACCAAGTGGGACTGAGCAGGTAATAATTTCTCAGCACGCTCACTAAGAAGAATGTTTGGTGGGACCTTTTTCTAATGATTTGCCATTGGCTTGTCAAACTTTTCTTTGTTCTTGAATACACAGCAGGTGAATGAGAGCTAAGGGTCCGCAATGTATATGTAGAAATAATTAGGTATGAGGCAGCAGGTGGACTTTTGTTTTTTTATATTTGTAATAAGTTGCTAATTATGTGTAATGAAGTTGGTATTTATATTACGTACTGCTTAGAATTTGAACTCCGTACATAATGTTTTTAATAAGGCTTGTTTGATGCAAATATTTTGAGATTCAATTTTGTGAAAAGTTTTTTTTTTTTTTTAAATGTTGACAAAAAGTAAAAAATAAATGAATAATTATGGGTCCATGTGTAAAATTATTTAATTTGAAGAATATGTGATTCAAAATGAGCTTGAAACAAGAATTTTAAATAATCTTACCAAGCAAAGATTAAAAGGGTGTTTAGTGGTGATTAAAATTAGATTTTTATAGTCGACTCGTGAAAAAAATTGAGCTTGAATCGAACCATGGTTTGTCTCAATAGTCAATCCAACCGGAAAATGAAGGTCATATAGGGGTGTTTGGTGGAGATTAAAATTAGATTTTTAGTGAATTGTGATAGAAATTTTTGAAATGTGTGGTTGAAAAAATGTGGGACCATGAAAGATGTGGTTAATATTGATTGTTTGATTTTGATTTAGATTAAAATCAAATTTTAATCCGATCCAAACAAGCCTAAATAAGCAGTGTAAATGTTTGATTGAATCATATTCTTGAATGCAAGTCCGCCTGAATTCAAATTTTTGGGAGTATCATGAATAAGAGTTGCTTTCTTTTTTATCATTGACATTATCTCCAAGAGTTACTTTCCATTTGCTTATTGCAATCACCTTGCTATGTTTAGTCCAACGGATAGTTCCATCTTTAATTCATCTTTACTTATAGCTAAAAAGAAGATTTAAATGATATATATAATTGCATCACTTACCATGAAATCGAGTTTAGGCAAATGAACTATACAACTTCAAGTTTTGCCGTCACCAAGTTCTATGAAAAAGTATACATATATCAAATTTATGAAAAAAAGAATCCAATTTGTACATGATGAGCATGTCTATGAGAATCTTTCGTTTTTGATACATATTTGTAATTCTACAAATACCGACTCTTTCTGTTTGTACGTAGTCGACATGATTCTCATATTTCCTTCGTGAGGGAAACAAAAATGATCAAATACAAATTGAGGCAAAATAAGAAATGAGGGGGATAAAACAAGTAGAAATGTAATAAATACACAAAAGGAAACAATTATCGTTTCATTCTCTTCCTTTTACTTCTCTACCCTTCAATCTTCATTCTTCATCTTCTCTATTTTTTTTTCAATTAAATAATTTTAGGTGACATGATTTATTAAAAATGAAAACGAACACCATACAAACTTTTAACGAGTGGCGGATAATTGATTAGTACTACTAAATCTCACAAAATATATGAATAAAAGCTGATTCCGAGATTAAGAAGATGCTTTTATATATGTTTTGATAATTTTTTTGAAAGTAATTTGTTTGACAAAAGAGCTTTTAGAGAAAACTAATCTAAGTTAGCTTTCTCAAAAACCTCTTTTACAAATAACAGAAACACTACAAGACGGTATCCATACTTGTAGTATGTTAGTTCTACACAGCTTCAAACAACAATGAAAATGAAAACGATCTATAAGGAAATAGAGAAAATTAAATAAGAAGAAAAAGGTGCCGGTCCTTGTTCTTCTTGTACATCTCTTCTTTTCACCAGGAAGGTCCTCCACCTAACATTCCATTCCAGTATCCATTTGGATTCTCCTGCCCCTTACTGTGATCTACTTCACTGCTTGTGTTTTGTCTCATTGCTCCAAAAGGAAACACTAATCTTTCACCATTTTCGTCGTCTCCCTTGTTGGAATCGCCATATGTATTAATCCCAAGCCCGTCAAAGGAAAAATCAATGGCTGGCTTGGATTCTTGAAATGGAAATCCAGATGCGAATACCGTGTTTCTTTCCATAGCTGGAGTAGAGATAAACCCCCTTGAAGAAATTCCAGTCCGCAGCAAATCTAGGGCAGAAACTGGAGTAGAAGGAGAGGAGGAAGATGATATAGAATTGACAGTGCTTCTGTTCTCAATCTTAGGAAATTCAAGAAACTGTGGGATACCATGATAAGCAAGGCTAAGATCTTGTCCATCATGGACTTTAGGGTTTTGATAGGAAAATTGAGAAATGCTCGAATTAGGGTTCAGATCAGGAATTTTATGGGGTGTAGACAATAAGGAAGAAGTGGATTTTCTATTCTTTCTTGAACCACCCCCAACTGGAACATTTCTTAGTGTACCACCTTCAGTCCAGTACCTTCTACAGGTCTTGCAGAAGTATCTTGGTTGAGTAAGACTGTAATTGTTGTAATAGCAGAATTTTGTGTTTGTTGAATGACACCTAGGGCAGTTAAGGGCATGTTCCACTTGTGGCCTCGCCTTTCTTTCTTTTGAGCATGTACTTGGAGTTGGAGTTATCTCTGCCACTGATTTTGCCACTCCAATTTCCTGAACACAACTCAACATTACAACGAATTAAATTTTAACTTCTTTTCCATCTTCCTACCAAACATGCACATATAAAATTTGCAAAAGGAGGATCGATAATAGCTGTTTGGGATTGATGAGACTGATAGCTAACTACGAGACATATAAAAAATAGTTATATAGCTTTAATTTCACTTCCAAAAACAACCAATAATACCTTTTTCCTAATCCTTTATCGGTTATCATTTTTTCACTGCAAAAAGGGAAAGTAAGGAAAAAGTGCAGTGCTTTCATGTACTAAAGAACTGATTAAAACTGAAAAAAGAGCAAAAAGATAACACGCATGAAATCAGAAGAAGAATGAAACCCTATCTATCTACTTGCACAATCTGGAAGAAATTAATGAAGAAAAAAAGATTAAGCTACACAGATTTATCGACTGCTACTCACCTGCGTCCATTGAGCAGTATCCATGGATTCTTATGAAGAAAAAGGTTTTTAAAAAAAGAAAGCGATGTCTACAAGATGGAGAAAATTCACCTCCTTTGTCTGGAAGTTGTCATTGATTCAAGAAAGAATGTTTTCAGTTGTTTGTGGGTTGGCTTTACTTTTTTATGGATGATGGTATATAAAGAGAAAAAGGGGCTTGGACCTGTTTGTTTTTGACTGCACTAATGATGTTCGATATATAAATTTAAGGTTATTTTATATTGGAACTTTTGTCTTCTTTTATGACCATCATTTATCTAATCTTTTTTTATTAAAATTAATTGTGAGTGCTATGTTTCCTGTAGTGGACTCTTATCTTTTTGACTCTAGAATAGGAGAATTTTTGATTCCAAGGTCTTTTTTTGATGGGTAATACTACATTTATAAAAAAATTTGACATAATATTTTGCCAACTTGACACATGGCGGTCCTCTATTTGGGGGGCGACTGGGCCCACAGCCACTCCCCAAATAGGGGGCCGCCATGTGTCAGTTGGTAAAACATTATGTAAGATTNTATGTTTCCTGTAGTGGACTCTTATCTTTTTGACTCTAGAATAGGAGAATTTTTGATTCCAAGGTCTTTTTTTGATGGGTAATACTACATTTATAAAAAAATTTGACATAATATTTTGCCAACTTGACACATGGCGGTCCTCTATTTGGGGGGCGACTGGGCCCACAGCCACTCCCCAAATAGGGGGCCGCCATGTGTCAGTTGGTAAAACATTATGTAAGATTTTTGGTACAACTAAATTTATCCTTTTTTTTTATCGCCTTTCGTTTTCAATTTTTTCGTATATATATAGGACTGGACATTGATCGGTTCTGAAGAGAATCCAACCGACTCAAAATTTTCGGGTATTTAATAAATTGAACCGTCGGATCCAAATATAATTATGGAACCGTTCGATTCCGTACCATAATTAAAATTTTTAACATTTACAACAACACTACATAAATACAACTAATGATATTTTCATTCGTAACTTTTACAAATTCACGTAGTCCAATTTAAAAATATATAAATAACAAGTTGTCCAATAAGATTGATTCAATAAATACAAATACTAAAAAGTAGATACTAATATTAAATTATCGGTGATCCAT
>CAIGRS010314768.1:0-13526 GCA_903798395.1 Fraxinus floribunda | reverse complement strand
TTTCTGTGTTTTTTATACTAATAATACATGAACAGTAAAAAATCAGTTCCAAACCAGTTTGCGTGTGAAAATGCCCGTGACAAAAATGAACAGTGATCCTTGGATTCTCTCTTTTAAGAGAATGAGTGATTCTAACACCTATATTTTTATTTCGTAAAGATAAAAAATTAAGGAATTTTGGGTTCACGGGCGCCTCGCCTCAGGTCCGACTATGCAAACAATGAGTTACATTCAATCTTTGCTAAAGGAAGACTACTGCTCGATTCTTTCCTAAGCTTGCTTGCTTGCATTCTTGCAGCATTATTCTCAGTCCTAGAGATGTGGAGGGAATTAATAAGGCTTTGTATAAAACAATGTCTGAAATCTCATTTCAAATTCCGATTATAAATACTAGATGTTTTGTGTTCAAGGTAATACAATCAAATTTCTCGTGCAAAGATTGTCATTGAGAATTTTCTATGAACATCCATTAAACAATAACAGCAACTGATCTCATAAAAGTTAGAGAAGGGATCAGTTTTCTGTTACAAGATAAAAAGGATCAATCAGTTTCTCCACGTAATACGGTACATAGAAAGGCAATAACTTGTTCGATTTTTCAGTATCTTCCAAGGCAGGCTCCATCAGAAGTTCAAATACAGCCACCCAACTGTTAAAAGAGAGAAGGGTCAATAAACAACTGGAAAACTTAAAAAAAAAAAATTGAAGGATACCAAATTGAGGAAACCATTTAAGAAAGAAAAAAAAGTGACAACCCAGCACAGCCATGATATTCGAATCAACCATGAAAACATTCAAAATTCCAAATCATGCAGAAACTACTGCTTGAGGATTTGCCAAAAGGGCAGTGAAACTTTTTCTTCAAATGGAAGTTGCTACAGACAAGATATTTAATGAAGCTGGTCCAATAAGTTGATGAATTGAAGGGCTGGAAGAAACTTCAAGACAGATCAGACTCTAAGAATAATAACTTTATCATATCATAAACTCATAGAACCGTACACACTCAGTAATTGTTACATACCAAGATAGCTTCAATCTCATCTTGTGACACTGGTGTCCTTTTCGGCTGATCAGAAGCCTTTCCACCCACACTCATGCTGGATGGAGGCCTTGTAAAAAATGTTCGTGGAATATCCCCAACCGCAGATGTTTCTTGATGATGGGGGCCTGTACCTGAAAAGGAACCATCTTTGTTAGCAATGTTCTAAATTATTTGAGTTGATACTGAGAAAATTAGATGCACACTTTAGGCAGAAAATTCATTTCCCAACAAAACAAGCCTCATGAGCCACAATAAACGTTCTTCTTCCATTTCCTGATTAGGAAAGCACAACCAAGCTCTAGGCATCCCATATAATACCACAATAATCACATAGGAGACGAATATTGCAGAACTTCCCATTGGAACAATTGAACAAATATCAAAATTTATATCCATGAAAGATATTCGGCATTGTAAAATAAAAAAGAAAAAGAACAATCGTTATAACAATTGTCATAGCCAAGATAGAAGTGAAAGTTGAACACGTAGACCTGTATAAGCCACTAAGAACGCCTGTTCTTTAGGAGGAAGAAAGTAATAAAATTTAGGACAATATGGAAACAGATCCTAAGCTATTGAAAATTGGATTATGGGGGCAAGATGAGACTTCTGGAATTGGTGTGTTTGTGCTTTTGGAGGCTACTTTAGCAGTGGTGTAGTGGACTTCGAGATTGTGTCGAGATTGGCTATTGAAGAGGTGGGGTTGGTGATGTGGTAACTTTAGAATTGGGGCAACCAGTGCGGAGTCAGCACTGGTACGATGTTGAATGCATCAATGAATTTGCAGAAGTGTGTGCTACTATCTGTGCTCATGCATGTGCACATTTACATTTATGTATTTATTTATTTATTTTTATTTTTGATGTATGAGAAGAAAAAAAATGAAAAAGAGGAGTTGTGCGAAAAAACGATATTTAAGAAGATAGAATTATTCTAATGAGGGGCAATATGTGAAAAGGGACAAAAAAAAGTGTTCATTTTATGGAAATGAGCATTATATTGAAACAGACGACGGAGAGAGGAAAACGATAATTTCAAAAGAGAAAAGGTGGGTAATGTTTCTACAGAAGCACCAAGCCACAAATAATTCATAAAATAGCTAATCCTTTCTTGTATATCTTAAAATTTAAATCACATATTAAATATTTCAATTAATCTATTAGCCAGGACGCACCAAAATTACCGCAAGTCCTTTCTCTATTCATGCACAAAAAACTGATTTTGGTTACATGCTATCTGTCAGTCGGCCATTTCTTGTCATAGTTATGCATTTCATTGAAGGAATGTTCACTTATTCTTACTCAAAAAAGGTCCAGAAATTCTAATTTATTTCGATGAATAAAATCACCTTGCTCCCTGGTTAAACGCCTCAGGCTCCTAAGAAACTCGCCCACCCCCACTAAATCTCTCCTTTTGGGCTGTGTTATAATCAAATGATTCAAATCTGACCTAATTATTAATCTTTCTGGAGAAGGATGAAGAGAGGGATACAACGGGGCTGGAATTAGCCCGTGGTAAAGCTACAGAGTTAGTACCAAAACTTTTCTTTTGCCGCATTTTGCTCAAACTTTTTAGAATGGCCGGGGGGACATAAATAGTGAGAGGAGAGATGGCATTGACTATCCCATTCCTTTGTTCTTCTTGCTATAACAGGAAATATTGGCCTAGTAATCCCACTCATTTCTACTTGTAACTGGCGTCACTGATAAAAATTCATTTGTTTTCTTCTATTTTAATTAAACCATAATATTAGATTAATTTCAACACAGCTTCAGCAACTGGGTCTTTCATCTCTGGTAAATTCGATCTTGATCCTTTATGCAATAAAACAAAAATAGCCATTCTGTAGCTAAGGTTATGGATAAAGCAATCAAGTTCCCAGTCTGCGTTGATTGACTTCAACTTGGGTATAATATTTCTAGAGCATCCAGTTTTGCACATGGAAGTATCACCGATGAAATAGGAAATGAATCCTGGAACTAAGGTCTAAACATATGGAAAAAGCTTGAAGTTTTCTCCTAAGCTCTCATCAAAACATGAAAAAATATCAACTGTTCCTCAAAGCTCAGAATATTGAGATATTCCGACCATGGAATTACGAAGTACATTTACACTGACTGATAATTGATTGAGAATGATTGCTCTTTGAACATCGGAATTGCCAAAAATATTGTGGTTGTCTTTTACGAAAACGAGTAAACAACCCAAACATTGAAAGCATAAGTTTATTTATCATCACAATACTTCTGGGCTTCAATCACATTCTTAAGTACAATAATTAAATTATTAGGGTTCAAGTCATTCCGCCACAACTAGACTGACATTTACCTCTGGTTAACTTCATTTTTCTCTTTTAGTTTACTCCTATTAGATGGAAGAATCCTAAGTATATCAATTACAACTAATCTAACAAACTAACAATGTTAACCCACGTCTGAAGTTCTCAGCAAGCGTAAACTATTATATGATCCAATACATTTTCACATCATTACACGCCAACTTTAAAACAATCTCTAACACACAGAAAAAGAATAATAAAATTTTGTTTCTTTACTCTTCATTTTTCTGGAGAAAAAATAATAATACTAAATTACTGCTTAAGTCCCAAAAAAAATTAAAAAAATCCATCGAGACAACAAATAATACCCGAGGGTTTGTGGTGCCTTGGAGGAAATTTGATGCGTGGTATTCTCTTCATCGCCGGCCCTAAACCTATTTCTTGTTAGAAATCTCTAAAATCAGTTTACCTTTGGGGAACGCCACCTCTCAATATCTGTAAATGGCGTTGGACTAAATTCCCTAAAATAAAATAAAATTTAATTATTAAAAAGTATGAAAAGACCATTTTAACCTCTTGTAAGACAAAATTGAAGAATGAATTGGATTTTTCATTCATATTCTTCCCCCAAATTAAAACTAAAAACCTTCTTCTCCTTCAAATTCCCAAAAATTGTTTTCTCCCTCAAATTCCCAGAACTCGTTTTCTCCTTGACATAAAAAATCATATCTTCTCCTTCTTGTGAAGGTGACGATTGTGAAAGATTTTGACTTGAACGAAGACATCGATACCTACCAAGGTGGTGCTTGTTGAGGGAGAGTTTTGAGGTTCGAAATTTGTATTCTTCTTTTCCAAACCCACAATGAGCTCCCATTTAGGATTTTGATTATTAAAGTTCACAGAAATCCATATATTCGGTTAAATCAATGTAAGTTTTTTGCATTTTAAAATGTTAAGTTCATAGGAAATGCGACTCTGCAAAAATCTAGATATTATTCTAATTGCATCTGGATGTGTGGACGTGGAAAAGTTTTTATACTCATTTCATCCATGCTTATATATTATCACTTAATGTTCTAAATTTTCTCACAAAGAATGTCAATTGCCAAAAATGGAATGACATTTTATCTGGCTCCATAGGATGATTTTTATTATTTTTTGATTGATTGTATTGCTTGCTAAAGTTATTTTGTGAAAATTTGAGCTCTCAAACAGTGGATAAATTGGGTTTAGTGGAAATACTAATGTTTTTTTTTTATTACTGAATATCTTGTTCACTTTTGTGTATTTGATTGATTTGATTTCATAGCAAATGTTCTTTTTATAAAAGTACTACATTCTTTACATATGTTTGGCTAATGTTTATAGACTTTTTATAATTGATCAAACTTGAGATTTATAAGCACTACTCACTTATTCATTACTCAATTTTATGTATTTATGATTTAAATCGTTTATAAATACTCCCCAAACATGATGAAAATAGTTTGGTTGAATGGTTGTAAAATTACTACTGATTTAGAAGATTGTATTTGAATATTCTAATTTTGTTTTGTTTAATAACCTTGTCACACACCTGTCTTGAAGATTAATGTGTCGTTTTTTTCTATTTTGCCAGTGGTTATGGAAGTTATCATTGTCATTTGTCTATTACAATGGGAAAACTGTGCATTATTTTCAATTACCAACTAACCAAAAGTTTGTTTGTCTCCGTCATGTTGAAATACGAATCGGTGCTTCTACTTTGTTTTGTCATGCATTGAACGGTAAAGGGTTGGGAAATATTGAATGTGGTACATTTGTTTCTTACCTAACATGATGTGAATGGAAGTAAATGTTTTCAATGCCTATTTTACTATTTGGCACCTTGTAGATTCCAAGAATTTCTGAATCTATACGGTCTAAAAACAGTTTTCACATGTGCGTTGTATGGTATAATCCTACTCTATCCCTTCATTAATTACCATGGAATAAAATCCAGTGTTCACGTGGCACAATAACAAAACTACTTGTTGAAGTAATGCATGGAATATTCACTCTTAATTTTACAATATATACTGTCAAAGATTCTGCCCCTGCAGGAGGTTATACCTTTGCTGATAAAATTTCATGTCACAAGTGATGACAAATATTATATTTGGTAGGTACTGTATTATTTTAGTGTGGAGAATTAACGTAACTTCACAACGATTTTGTAGATCTTACTGCGGAATATTAACTTTGAAGTAGATAGAATTTATGCAAGCAAAAACGGATGTAAATGTAATTCGTGTGGATTGTGTATCGATATGGCGAAAATAATTGGCTGCAAAGTTGTTGGCATGGGACTTCGAGCATTGTATTGTTTTTTATTTATTTTGTTTGATGTTTGATGATGTTATGTAGTTATTTTATTTTATTTGTTTAGGATAGTTAAATTGAATTGAAGTTTACATATTTAAATACTTTTGAAACTTTAAAGTTTAAATATCATACATGCCAGGATATTGATATCGTTCCGGACCAATTAAACGATATTTAGGTTCTTACGAGAAAATATAACTACTGCTTCACATAATGACATAGACATCATTCCCAAACACAAAACGATATTGATGTTGTTTCAGTACGAAAATTGCACTGATTTACATAACGATGTTGAGATTGTTCTTGAGACACAAAACGATATTGATATCGTTCCAATACGAAAATTGCACTGATTCACATAACAACATTGAAATTGTTCGTGAGCCATAAAATGATATAGATGTCATTCCAATACAAAAACGCACTGTGTTACTGATTTTCATAACGACATTGAAATCGTTATAGATCAATAAAACGATATAGAAGTTGTTATGCTAAAAAACTTGCACAACGCGGCCACAACGTAGGGAGCCACGCGCGCATCAAATGGACCATTTGCTCTCAGGTGGTGAATAACTCAAAGGCACGCATGATATTCACATTGAAATACATAGAATTTATGCAAGCGAATATGGACGTAAATGCAATTCGATTGGATTATATACCAATATGGCAGAAGAAATTGGTTACAGAGTTATTGGCTTGGAACTTCGAACCTTAGATTGTGTTTTGCTATATTTATTGATATTTTGATAACATTTTGTGGCTGGACCTTGTTCGTTTTGTTGGAGTAGTTGTTATTCCTATAAATGTCGATATTTCTAGAATATTGCCTAGCTACTAGTTAGTGCATTTGCAACTGTAATGATTATGGATATTGAATTGAAATTTACATATTTTTCGTACCCTTTTATATCTTTCAATTTTACATATTGTACATGTTCAGCGTGTTGATATAATGCATATTGACGTAATGATATGTACTTCATTCTTATGGCACAAAGTATTTAAAGATATTGAAATCGTTCCTGAAACAGAAAACGATTTAGATATTGTTTCAGCATCAAATACACACTGTTTCACTGATTTTCATAACGACATTGATATCGTTACTGGGTCACAAAATGATATAGATGTAGTTTCAATACGAGAAATGCACTGATGTTAATAAAGATACTGTAATCGTTCCTGATACACAAAACGATTTACATATCATTTTAGTATCAAATACACACTGCTTCACTGACCTTTTCTTTGTAGTGTTAAACTTACAAAATAATGTAACGACATTCATATCGTTTCAGTGCAAATTTAACGACTTCAAAATCGTTACTGTTCAAATAATAACAACAACAACATTGATATTGTTTCCTTTTCATTCAAAATGACATCCATATCGTTTTAGCTAAAATCAAAACTAAACGACACTTATCTCATTTTCTTTCATATCAAACGACAATGATATCGTGGTAGTGTTGAACCCATGAAATAATGTAACGACATCCATATCGTTTCATAATAAATTTGACGAGTTTGAACTCGTTCCCATTGAAATCGTAACTAAAACGACCTAGATGTCATTTCTTTGCACTGAAACGACAATAATATCATTGTAGTGAACACACGAAATAACATAACGATATTCATATCGTTTTAGTGCAAATTTAACGAGTTCGAAATCGTTATAATTCAAATAATAAAGAAAGACATTGATATCGTTTCCTTTCATTAAACACGATATCATACTCGTTTAAGTTAAAATCGTAACTAAAATGGTACTAATGTTGTTTCTTTTCATATCAAAGATTCGACCATCCACGATCATTCAACATACCTCCAGCACTCGAATGGCTTAGAAAGATAGAAATGAGATTCTTTCTATTGAAACAACTCAAAGGTGGTAGACCACTATGAAATATAAATGTCCTCATTGTTTCTGTTGAGTGAGATCGAACTCGCTTAATAACCTATTTTTATCATCTTACTTACGATGGATACATGTCAGGTGGCCCTGGATGGTTGAATCGTCATTGCTAAGCATAATGACATTATGGTGGTTTTAAATGTAAATAAATGATATCAAATTTGTTGTAGTTGTTATTTGAACTCGTCAAATTTGCACTAAAATGATATGGATGTCGTTATGTTATTTCACGTGTTTGATACTACAATGATACAATTATCGTTTCATGTGAAAGGAAACGACATATGGGACGTTTTAGTTACGATTCCAAACTCGTCAAATTTGTTTTGAAATGATATGGATGTCGTTACGTTATTTCATAGGTTTAACACTATAACAATATCATTGTCGTTTGATATAAAATGAAACAACATAAGTGTCGCTTTAGTTATGATTTTAGTTGAAACGATATGGATGTCGTTTTGAATGAAAGGAAACGATATCAAATTCATTGTAGTTGTTATTTGAACTATAACGATCTCGAGCTCGTAAAATTTGAGCAGAAACGATATGGATGTCGTTATATTATTTCGTGTGTTTGACACTAAAACGATATAATTATCGTTTCAGTACAAAGAAATGACATCTATATCGTTTTAGTTACGATTTCAACGGAAATGAGTTCAAACTCATCAAATTTGTTCTGAAACAATATGGATGTTGTTATGTTATTTCATTGGTTTAACACTACAATGATATCATTGTTGTTTGATATGAAAGGAAACGACATAAGTATTGTTTTAGTTATGATTTTATCTGAAACGATATGGATATCGTTTTGAATGAAAGGAAATGATATAAATGTCGTTGTTTTTATTATTTGAACTGTAACGATTTCAAACTCGTCAAATTTGCACTGAAACGATATGTATGTCGTTACATTATTTTGTGAGTTTAATATTACAAAGAACGGGTCAGTGAAGTAGTGCGTATTTGATACTGAAATGATATGTAAATCGTTTTGTGTTTCAGGAACGATTTCAATATCGTTATGTTAATCAATGTAATTTTTGTATTGAAACGACATCNTATTTTGTGAGTTTAATATTACAAAGAACGGGTCAGTGAAGTAGTGCGTATTTGATACTGAAATGATATGTAAATCGTTTTGTGTTTCAGGAACGATTTCAATATCGTTATGTTAATCAATGTAATTTTTGTATTGAAACGACATCTATATCGTTTTGTGACATAGGAACAATATCAATGTCGTTATGAAAATCAGTGAAGCAATGTGTATTTGATGCCGAAACCATATCTAAATCGTTTTCTGTTTCAGGAACGATTTCAATATCGTTATGTTAGTCAGTGTAATTTTCGTACTAAAACGACTTCTATATCATTTTGTGTCTCAGGAACAATTTCACTATCGTTTTTTGAATGAGTGCATTTTTGTACTGAACGACATTTACATCAATTTGACTATGCAAACGTCGTTTGCCTTTAATTTGGAAAAAAAACAAGCACATAATTGTGTAATGACTTTAATTCCATTCCAGTAGTAGAAAAAGATTTTAATGGCACAATGACAACAAAATCTAAAAAATCATTTTGTGCTTCGAATAAGTACAAAATCACAAAACTACAAGTTACAACAATATTACAACCTTAAGTTTCAATATCAACCGCTTGACCTGCGCAAGTGAACCGGTGATGAGTGTATTTCACTCATACTTTAGATATCATCTAAACTTGATATTTAACTTATTTCTACAAGTTTTAGAACGGTTTAATGTGTGTTTTGAAATGGTGTGATATAGGTTGATGAAATTGAAGGAAATAAGCAAAAGTTGGCAAAATGGAGAAACGACGCCTGTTTTGCTGAAAATCAGCAGAATTCGTGGCGCCGCAACACTGCTATAGTGTCGTTGAGGCGCCGCCTGTGCGATAGATAGGTTTTTGATTTTTTTGGACTATTTTCTTGGCCTAATACAACTACAACCCTTCCAAGATTTCATGGTGATATAAATACAACCCTAAATACAACTTTTGAGGGGAGAATTCAACACACAATTGAAGGAGGCAAAGTGGACATAATTCAAGAAATCAAATGAAGGCAAAAACAATATCAAGGAAGAAGATTGACTGATTGAGGATCTATCCAAAAACTAGTTTTTTATATTCTCTTCTTTATGTTGTTTATTTTGAATTATAGAGATTTTATATTTCTTATCATGAACTAAACTATTCTTCTAGGGTTTGATTGTAACCAAAACTTGAGAGTATGAATTGAATTTATTTTAGTTATTTCTATTAAATTTTCAATTCCGTTTATTTGTATTATGATTTTAATACTTTCAATTAATTAATGACTAATTGAATGAGTAAATATTAGTCAATTTCGGCACTCAGGAGAGGGAAATTTAGGCACGATCATAAGATTAATACAACATAGATTTTATAGGTTTCGAGAGAAAGTATAGGATATATGAAGTTTACTCCATAAAAGAATCATAAACTTGATAATATCTATATTTTAATTCGAAATAGAGATATTGGAATTAATTTATAAGATTAATCTTTATTCGGCACTCGAGAGATATGGTAGAATTACATTAGAATTCTTACTTATAAACATGGAAAACTGATTAGAGATAACTAAGTTTTTGAGAATCATATTTGATAGTTAGGTGAAATCATAACCATAGATAGGGGTGGGCAAAATCTAAACCAACCCGAGATAACCGACCGACCCGACCCAAACCGATCGGTTTGGGTCGGTTTTCTGAATTTTTTGGGCGGGTTTCGAGTTGGTTAATCGGGTCGGGTCGGGTCGGGTCATGGGTTAGCAACCCAAACCCGATCGAACCGACCCGACCCGAAACCCAAAAAAAAACCTCGTCTTCAACAAAACCCTAAAGACTAAAGAGTAAAGGGAATTTTCCAGCGCAACCAGACAGAAAATGCTCCTCTCTCCATCTCTCGCTAGCGATCTGCTCTCTCACTGAAAGCCTAAAATCCCAACCCTCCCACCAATGAACCCGGCCTATTTTCCTATTTAATTTGAATGATTGGTCTTGGCCTGCTTATGAAATTGAGTTTTTACATTTAAGATGAAGCAAAGACAGGGATGAGCATTTGCTTACACAGAAGCTAAAATATGATTTTGGTGTGCTAGACATTGATGCACTATAACCTTTTTTTTACATTTTCTCTTTTCATTCTTGTTCTTAAAAGCTCACAAATTTGGCGTGATGGAGTATTCTATAATTTTGTCTGCAAGAATGGAAAAGGAGTTCTATCCATTCTATGGTCAATGTTTTGAGAGCTAACATAACAAGTAAGAAACTTCCTAGTTTCTTCTTCTTTGCCCATTTTTTAGTCTTATTGTGTTTTTTGGTATGACATTTCTAGTTTACTATAATTGGAATTGAAATTTATTGTTTCAGGTATGTTTACAAAATCTGTCCTTTCAAACAAGTTACTCAAATGGAGGGTCATAGTACAACTCGTTTGGGGTAGGCAACTTTTTAGCTTGACATTTCTGTTGATATTTGCCTATAGCATTTCTCAAATTGGATGTATTTTAATGATACTGATTTTCATCCCATATTTGATCTTCTCTGTGTAATGTCTGCTAGAACACCTCTATAGTTTAATTTGATTCAGTCATCTGTCATCTATTATTAATCCCACAATATATGAGCTAGGAGAAATTTGAAGAATCCTATGGAATCATGCTATGTTTAAATGGATATCACTGCCAGAATGGCCCAAATAGAAGTTTAAAGGTAGATGTTCACTAATAAAAATTGAGATTTTATATCCTTTTTTCCTAAAATGATTTTTTTAAGGTTTTTTGTTGCACCTTTTTTTATATTGCTTAAAGCATGGAGGAAGCATTATAAGCGTGCATCTTTTTTCGGTTCCTTATCACACCAGTTTCCTTTTGTGTAATGGGAAATTTTCATTATATTATACAGGTAAAGTTGAGATGTGGTTTGAAAAATGAAGTTACAGACATTGGTGAACCAAGCCTTTGGGAGTAAGAATCTGAATCTCTCTCTGTGCATGTATTCATATTTGGATTTACATATGCAAAATTGGTCACTTCATGTTTTCTAATTTTTATTTATTGGATCTACGGTATTTGGATATATTTATATTTGCAGATATGTAGCATTGTTATCAACTCCAGCCATGTGTGTGGAAGATAAACTTAAGGTTACATTTTATGCACTTCGTTGTTTATTTTTCCATTTAATATTTCATTGTAATGTCCTATTTCTAGTGAACTTGAAATGTTGAAACCAGTGGGTTGTTTACGTTGACTTTCTCATTGTAATGTCCTATTTCCATACTGAAGCAGTAAGGTCATAGGATCTATATATATGTTATGCTTTGCAAATTAATAAAAGTGTGCAATTCCTTCACCAGGATGTCATTATATTTTGTTCTTTTAACACTTAATAATTAAGAAGAGAATCAATGCCATAATTGTTTTGATGGAATATGGGAACGAAGAGAAAGAAAAGTATACTTTTTTATACTTATTGTTTAATACAACAAACCGACCAACCCGACCCGACTCAACCGACACATAATTGGGTTAGGTTGGGTTGTGTTGGGTTTCAACATTTACATGGATTAGGTTGGGTTAGATTTCTAACAAACCGACAATGTTGGGTTGGGTTGGGGAAAAAACCGACCCAACACAACCCAATCCACGCCCACCCCTAACCATAGGCTTCCTCACTTGATTATTCTTCTAGCTTGGATCTATTTGTTGAATTCGTCACCATATTAGTTTAAAAAAAATATTGATTATAAAATTCATTCATCTAGATAAAATAGAGGTTATAAAATTATAGTACTTAGTAGAAATTTGAATTACAATCCCTGTGGGTTCGAAACTCTAACTCCATTACTCTATTACAAAACTTGACTCTGTACACTTGCGTATAAACCACGTTATAGAAAACGCATGACAATCGGACATGACCATTGCACTTTCGAACTTTGAAAATAGAACTTTCTACGACCTTGGTTGCTCGCAAGAGGCACTTGCAATTTTGATCAATACAAATAATTGTATTATAAGTGCTCTTATTTGACTTCTTAACTTTGTATTTAAAGTGACACTTACTGTAATTTGGATATTAGATCATATTTTGATGGAAACAAGTGGCTGACTTGCACATCTTCATTTTCTAGAATTCTTATTGATGTTCCACAACAAAGTGAACTTACACTTGCCGATACAATTTAACTATAAGGTTCATCCATGTGTAGCTCCATATCATTGTCGTCTGGTACAAGAGAATTATCTTCTCCATCTACTCTTTGAGGACTATCTTCATTTACGTCAAAACCATTACAATCTACAAATATTTCATCACCATTGTCATGGTTACCATCGTTGTGTATTCGAACATGTTCTTCTTCGCTGTTCATGTTTACAATTTGTTCTCCACCCTCTATTAGTAATAAACATCCTTCATCACCAAACTCTTCTTGATTTTCAAAAACTTCATTCGAAAGGGTTACATAAAGAAAAGTTTCTCTACAGATAGATACAAACAACTCCACATTGTTGTGACAATCAATGATAGTCGAAGCAGCTGGAGCTGTAGACAATATAGGGACGAAAGCTGAAATCTCTATTTTGTATAGCAGTGTATTGACATTCAACACCTCTTTAACTTTATCATACAACTCCACATAAGAAATTGTTTTCTCAACAAGAATAGGCATTGTTTTCCCTTTGTCATTTCAGTATATTTGATGTGTGCTTTCACAGGCACCCAAAAGTAATACCTTAACCTCTAAACTAATGTAGTAGTGGAAGTAAGGGTCGATCCCATGAAGAGTGTGTTATTCAATATGCTCCGTACAATGATTGGGGGGTTTTGTTTGTAATAAAATCAATCTTATAACCAATAGCAATGTAAATT
>CAIGRS010314767.1:0-15241 GCA_903798395.1 Fraxinus floribunda | reverse complement strand
CTTTTTTCGGGTTGATGACCAGGTTGATTTTTAAAACTTTGGTCATAATATATTTTTGAACACTTGTAACATAGTTCTAACAAATATATTTTTAAACTAATAAAATTAAATATCTAGCATATTACTTATTTTGATAATAACATCATTTTAGAAGCAAATTCATGGTGAAAAATTTTTTAAAAAAAAAAAATTTGTCCAATCCAATTATTAAATTTATTCCACTTAACTTCATTTCCAACCCAATTTTAAAACTGAAATGATACACAATTAATCAAATATTTAAACACAATTAACCAAATATTAATAAAATTTTGCTTCTGGGCTGGGATAAGGTTGAGCTATAGCTCACCCCAACCCACTCCTCCCTCCGCTCCTGAATGCAATGGAGTGCTAGTTTAATTCCCTTGAGAAGACCGAACCTAGGGACGTCAATGTAATTTTGATGGATATTAACATGGATGACGTCCTTTAACAATGGAAAAACCACCCTAAACAAGGGGAAAATGTCGAAATGGTAGACGTCTCTGAAGAGGGGAGAGCTTCTAAAGAAATGTCTAACTTTAATGAACATGATCCTCGCATCATCGATTGCGAGCCTCAAACAGCCCAAGTGAAAGAGCTGAAGAGTTTTACAAAATGGATCCTGAGGACCCCTCCAAATCTTTACAAGTGGGAAAAGACCTACTAGTGGAGGCTAAAGAAAAATTGAAATGCTTCTTGCACGAAAACTTGGATATCTTTCCTTGGAAATATGTGGATATGGTTGTCATTGACCCAAAAGTTAGTTGTCACCACTTGAAGATTGATCCTAAAACTACCCCTCATCGTAGAAAAGGAGTCCTCTGCCCTGAAAGGTATAAGTTCCTAAAGGATGAGGTGAAGAAGTTGATTAACAATCATTTTATATGAAAAGCAACCTATTCAAAGTAGGTATATAACCCAGTCTTGGTTAAAAGGCATAATGGTAATTCTATTGTTACGAATAGATCAGCTTGTTGGTTCTACTGTTGGGCATGAACTATTGAGCTTTAAGGACGTCGTTCAAGCTATAATCAGATACCAATGTACCCAGCTGATGAAGAAAATACGTCCTTCTTAACAGACAGAGGTCTATATTGCTATAAGGTGGTGCCATTTGGGTTGAAAAACGTCCAGGCCACTTATCAGAGACTTGTTAACAAGATGTTTGCGAACCTCACTGGAAAGACAATGGAGGTATATGTGGATGTTATGTTGTGAAAGGCCTAAAAGTAATGGATCATGTGGTTCACCTTGATGAAACCTTTTAAATATTGCGAAGGAAACTCCTCGAAGAATCGCTTTGAGTTGATCAAACGGTCGAACTCTCTCGAAGATAGGGGATGAAGGTAGATGTCCTCTATGACATCCAACTCTGTTCAGGTTAGTTCGAAGCAATCAACCGACCCTGCAAAAGAAGGAAAAAGTTAGAAACAGACTAATTACAAGTAAAACAAAAATAAAGGCTCGACACTGACAAGCTTCTGAGTAGGAGGTTGGAACTGTCACGTGAGGAACCGCATCTCCCTCACATGTTTGAAGAAACTAACTGACAGTGACGCACTCCTTCCTAGAAAAGTACGCTTGCTCGTAATGAGAGGGAGCTAGAAGTTAGATATTATAGGGAATGCAATATTTCTCCCTTATATCTACAAGGTCGACTACGGTTACATTTGAAGGTATTTTGGCCGCCCCCCAACCCTCATTATAATCTACCCGACCCTCCTTTATCAGCAAGACACTTTGACGGCCATAATGGCTAGAACGAGATCGACAGTATTGGTTATTATAACCCCTATCTCAGAGGCTACGTAGCAAATGTCTAAGTCCCCCAACAAAATATGAAGAAGCTGTGAAATTCAAAAACAAAGAAGATTGAAATACTTACGAAATTGAACAAAATTGCTAAAAAAAAAAGAGAGATCGAAATTCGGGAAAATAGCCGAAAATCATGAAAGTAACCAAAATGATCAGAGTAAAGTTGAAGAACAAGAAAGTTTTTCAGAGTTCAATTATTTTTCGTTTGCGAAAGCAAAGTGACTTTCACCTAAAATTGTCGCATTTTATAGACAAAGGTCACCAACCTCAGCTGCTGGATCTGGGTCCTAACCATCCGACCGTTCATTGAAGATTCAATATAAGCCATCCATCATGTATGCTGCTTCGTCTTCTATGGTCTAGATTAGAGAGTCTAACTCACGAGCGCTACCGCGTCTGTCTCCCATAAAATGCGCCTGCAGTAGTCATCATTGCTCATTAAATATGGTGAAAGTGGAGTATATGGAAAGTCGAACAGTTTCAGCTATCTTTTCTTGAAAACATACAGGACAACAAGTCATTTGGGTACAATAATTAAGGACGTCTCGTGTTCCCAACGTTTCAAAAAACACGCCTATTCTAAATAAATGCACTACATCTTTAGCAAATAGACGAGATACACTCCCTCGACCTCGACATGGATAGCATTGGCAAGGCTTCGATATACAAAATCACTTATGAGCAAAAAACGTCGGATAGAAAGACCTCAGCTGGTACTCCACAACCTTTTCCAATGAATCAGAAACTTCAAATCCATGAATTATATAAATAATCATGCATAAACTTGGGGGATTATTGTTATGCCTAGTCACCGAGGATGATATTGGATACCACGTTGTAGTCCATGTAAAGACATTGAGTTAGATTTGACAAAGTCAACAAAGACCAAAATGGTCAAATAAAGAAGTCAAGGAAGAAGCTGATGATCATTGCTCCGAAGCTCCCTTTGGCAGAAGCCCTCTCTTTAGCATTATTCCTTACTCCATCTGAAACCCCTTTGGCCGAAGCCCTTACTGTCTTTAGAGGATCCGTAGACAATCTATTTAAATGATTGATGTAACATTGATGATGAATGTCAGGATTGTCAGCCCAAGATATAAGGTGGCTAACCAGTTGTCATTATATTAAATGCATAGCAGGCCGAGTGGTGTAAGGTTTCAGTTTGGGAGATGAGGTCACGTGGTTCTTATTCAACGGTTACCAGTCGGTCGAAGTATATAAATAAGCAACTCTTGTAACATTTGAACACAATGTATCTTTTCACACTTGAAGCTACACCCGATTTTCTCTCTTGCTCATTCCATATCTATTTACTTGAGTTTAGTTTTTTTTTTACTTTGATTGAGTTATTTATGATTGTTTGTTTATTTACAATCACCTTTGATCACATTGTTAGTTCTCGAACATTTTTGTCTCTTGTCACAGAGCATCTCCCACATCTATAAATTTCATCATTTTTGGCCTGAATCTCAGGTCAAAACGTGTTGAAATTTTCTTCTGTGGACGCGAGTGAACATGGCATCTATTGTCCACATGACCATTACGGAAAACAGGGTCACCACCATTCCTACTTCATTGGGGATTTTCTGGGAGTCGGGACATGGCAGGGAGTAGATATCCCCTAAACCATTCCATTGAATTAGTTGATTGACTAATTTTATTATATTTCAATTTAAATCATATTTAAATTGAAAAAATATTTAAAATAAAAAAATTGAGACGGGATTCTAAAATGCATAATGCGTAACAATGCATTTTGATCAAGTCTTACGCATTACAAGCATATACGTAATTATGCGTTTTTCGATTTTTAATATGCCACACTAATAATTAAAATAATGTATTATTTGAACTTCATACATATTCTTCAAATTTTCGATAAAAAAAAATCGTATTGCTCAAAATTCATAAATATTACAATTATTTGAACTTTATACATATTCTTCAAATTTTCAATAGAAAATATTGGTCAAAATCATAAAATACTACGATTACTTCTTCACAATTCTTACAATTATATTAGACACGAACATTGACTTGCAAAAAATCCTAAATATTTTTCCTAAAAAAAAAAAAATAAAAATCGGAGGACAAGAAAGACCTTCAAAGTTCTGATTAGGTGAGCAATACAAAAATAAAAAAATCCACCTTCAAGTTTATGCAACTCGATGAAAACTCAACAATGAAACTAGAGGAAAATCCAAGAAGTAGGAGGTTGGGTTAAGGTGATTTGGGCTAATTCGATATTTATTGAGCTCAATTTTTTTTAAAAAAAAAAAGTTACAAAAATTGGCTAGACTTTGTTAAGTTAATTTGGACACAATTTTTAGCACAAACACATGCATAAACTCTACGCTTTGCACTATTTTTAAAGCCAAAAAAAAATAAAAAATGCAAGCTTGTTTGGAAAATGATTTTTCGTAATCATTTTTAATTAAATATACTTTTTATTCATCATAAATTATATTCACTTAGCCTCTATTAAGCAAATTTATAAATGATTTACAATAAGGATAGTAAAAAAATAGTAATAAATTTCACGAAATATGTGAATAATATTTATAATTTTGAATGCACAGTTAAAATTAATATTTAAATTTAACTTATAATTTTTTTTGGTTGAATCAAAGACTTAAATTTTAATCACTTATCAATCATTGCTTTAAAAAAAAGCAACAAATGTTTGTCTTCAACTCTGAGCTCCATGTGACGAACCCCATCCAAAATTTATTCTTCAATTGCTTATAAATACATTATACACAGATACGGAAGATATATACATGGCTACGCAGAATTTAGAACCCGTACATGTCATAGACACCAAGGAGAAGATCGATGACAAAAGCCCTCTTCTTCTTGTTGCCTTCTTCTTCCTCTTCTTATTCTTCTTAACTTTCTTGTTTGCATACTGTCTCTATGTCTGCACCCATCGCCGCCGTGCCAGCGGCAGCTTCACCACCAACCCCTCGATATCTCCGCCGGGCCTCGACACCACCGTCATAAGCAGCCTGCCAATGTTTTCATATGGATCAAGTTCCAATGGCAAAAATTCAAGCCCAGAATCGGAGTGTGCAATTTGTCTAAGTATGTTTCAAGAAGGAGAAAAGGTGAAGATTTTACCTAAATGCTACCATGGTTTTCATTCAGAATGTGTTGACAAGTGGCTCATAACTCGTTCAAGTTGTCCTCTGTGCAGAGCCTCAATTCAAGTTGACTCAACATGCCATGGCCATGGTGACTCGGAGATTCCATGAACTTTCAAGAGAAGTCTAGGGACCATTTTGCAATAATAGAATTTGTTTAGCCTATGTTTGGCCCGTTAAAATTTTAATACATTTTCTCCAATAAAGTAATATTACACGTAAATCACGAATATTTTCTTATTTTTTAACCATACATTCTTCAAAAAAATATTATTCTATTGAGCTTAAAATCGCCACTCTTTTTATTCTAGGACCATGCTACAAGTACCTAATNATTATCATTTATTGTATATCTTGCTTCAATTTAATCCAAACTTTGGCATTAGCAGGATCAGATCCCAATGGAATTAATGCGCATTGAAAAATGTGCCATTATTTGTAAACTGGGGACTAGAAGATGGCCGGGGGATAGTGTTCCTTTTTTTTCTCCATTGCACAATTTGCGTATTGATGCAGACTTACAACATAATGGTATCAAAATGTGTGACTCATTCAAGCCTATAATATTCTAGTCAAATTTTATCCTCACATATTGAGAAATTTAAAAGAACTATTTATTTATTCATAGTTTAAACCGTATAAATATTTTTCAAATATGCATCAAAAGTTCATACAGGCCATATGAAATCCTACCCATATAATTTTAAAGTTGCGAGCGCAACAAGTTCGGATTAGACCTTGACTCTATGCTTATGCACATGAATGTCCTATCGAATCTACTTAAAACCTCGCGAAAAACGTTTATAGGCATAGTAATCATTTACGTTAAATGTCATTTAAGAACTTTCTATTTTACTATTGGGGAAAAAAATAGTGACTAATGTTACAATGAAAGGGAAGTCTTGAGTGATGAAACTTGAAATGTTGTCAAATTTGGAAGATTTTGTAAATGTAGCCTTTTTATGTTAAAAGTACAAAATTACCATTTTTTGTTAAAATGACCGAACTATTTTTATGGCGAATATTACATAATACAAATGATTAATGCATAACTATGGAGGCCAAACCAAATAGCTTTCAAAAAAGTTTTGTAAGTGATACATCATATAACATATGGATGATACTATTTTTTGTTCATTTTTTTTAAAAAAAAGGTCATGGATACAAAATGAAGTGTCAAAATTGGACATTTCCCACAATTTCCTCACAATGAAATGAAAGTTAAGTGATTATAACAAGTTAAAATTGAAGTGTATGATCTACTTTAATTTTGGTGCTAGAAATAACCTTGAAAGCTTATAAAAGAACTATATAATTTTATGTGTGTCAATTTTCTTGTGGTAAAGAATATCGGGAGGTAACTCATTCGATATAGTTTTGTTTGTACTATAAACTTCGTTGATTGTTCTTTAGCTTCATCTCTCGCGCCCAAATGAAGATATACAGTACTATTCTAAATGTTTGTACAATTTATTTTTTTTTCCTATCTCCAATTCGGTACCCAAGGACGGATTCAGTGTGGGGGGCAATGGGATCAGTTGCCCCACACTAAATCTGAAATACAGAATTTTGCCCTCCATTTTGGCACAAAAATTTCACAAATTTTCTTAATCCCTATGGGTAGTAGAGATTAAAATCAATTTTTTAGTAAATTTTGTAAAAATTGATGAAATATGTGGTGAAAATTAATTATTGACTTTGACTTGAAATTTTAATTGAATTTTAATCTAAACCAAACATGGGCTTATAGTTTTTGAATTTGCCCCCACTTAAATTTTGTGAAATTTGCCCCCCACACAACCTCAGACTCCTAGCTCCGCCCTGGTCGGTACCGTTCCATTCTTACTCCTAGATGCTAAGAGCTTGTTTGATACCAATTTTAATTCAATTAAAATTAAAAATATGACTATTATTGGGTCTCACTCGTTTAATAAAAATCAATAATAGCGACTAGTTTTTCAATTTTAATCCGATTTTAATTCTACCAAATAACCCTTACTTGTTTCTTTAATTATTATTGTCATTTTGTTTTTCAATTTGTTCTTTAGTCATACTCTGGTTCTTGTCCAAATTTATTGATAATACTCGTAGTTTATATATCTGGTTTGTAAACACCAACCCTACGGTGATTACTTGTTTAATCCATTTGCGTTTCATATGTTTGTTGAAATTCCTACACCAATATAATAATCAATTTTAATCAAAGCAGTTTGTTGAAATCAAATTAACATAAAAAAAGATGTTCTTTTTAATCAACCCCTGCTCACTCCAATGATTACCTGTGTAACTTTACAAAAATAAAAAATTAACATGGGCTCAAAATTTTTAACCATATGTGACTAACAAGAAGAAGACGATGTAGGAGAAGAACAGAACACGGTTGGTGAAAAATGGCATGTGCATTTGGGATTATGAACGGCCTTTTTTCTTTGAATGTCAACTTTTGTGCAGAACACACAATAGCTACCACGGAATTTGTCATCTTCTATTTCATCTTCATTGTCATCGTCCTCCTCCTCATCAGTTGTCTCGTCTTCAATTTCCTCTGCAGCCTCGACCTTCCCATCATACCTGACATAACTGAATCCATACCTTGGAAAAATGAGCTTTATAAGTTGTTCCAGGTGCTTGTTGCATTGTTCCCTCCATTTCTTGACGAATGCAAAAGGTGCAATGACAAGTGCTGCTCCAACCCCAAATCCCAAACCCGTGAATACAAACTGCCAATCAAAATCTAAACTTGCAAGGGTAGGTGCTGAATTTGGTTCTAAGGTGTTATCCTTGCAGCTTGTGTTCAAAGGAAACCCACAAAGTTCCATATTTCCTTCATAGGAGACTTCTGAAAAAGTTTGAAACTGACGACCCTGGGGGATCTTCCCAAACAACATATTGTAGGACAGATTCAAGAATGAAAGGAATGTTAGACTTGTGAGCTCTTCCGGTATTACTCCAGTTAGCTGATTATTTGAGAGGTCTAGCGATCCAAGCTGTGTGAGATATCCAATTGATTTTGGGATTTGGCCCGTGAGAGCATTATTTGAAAAGTTGAGGATGTAAAGAGAACTTAGATTCCCAACAGTGTCTGGTATCTGTCCTTCAAAATTATTGCTCGAGAAATCAAGGACCGTAAAGACTGAGAGGATTTTCACGAACTCCAGTTCTAACCCTTTAACGGTTGCTGTCACAGTGTCCTGATAATAAAAGTTGCTCAGATTCAGAAAGTCAAATCTCAGGTGGTTGTGATCAAGTTCAGCATCATTGCCGAGCATCATTCCTCTCCAACTTAAGAAGCATTTTGGGTATAGATTTCCACTGAAATTGTTAGAAGCAATATCAATGATTTGAAGATTTCGCCAGCTGTTATTTGCCCCAGGATGACACCGAATGTCTCCATGGAATTTGTTGGAACGCAGAACTAGGACACGCAAATTGAATGAATTTTTCAACATGCATGGAAAGTTGTCTTGAATGTTGTTGTTTCCAATACTCAAGACTTCTAACAATTTGCAGTTGGCGAGGGATCCTGGAATCTGCCCTGATAAATTATTCCTACTGAGGTCTAAAGTTCTTAGACTACAACTTGGAGAAAATGAATTCAGAATGGTGCTGCTGAGTTTGTTTCTTCCTAGATTTAGTACCCCAAGAGTCTGACTATTAATTGATAGTAGACAGTTTGGTATCATTCCACTCAAGGAATTGTTGGACAAGTCAAGAACTTGAAGGTAACTGGCTTTGCATATGGATTCAGGTATGGCTCCCGTTAGACTATTATTTGAAAGAGAGAAGAAAAAAGAACTCAAAACGCTGTTGCCAATATCAACTGGAATGGAGCTATTGAAATTATTCCCCGAGTAATCTATATAGATAGCTGATGGCGAAGGGATTGGCAGATCACCCTGGAGCTGGTTTCTATGAATGTCTAAAACAGAAAGACTGGAAATATTGTAAGGTTTTTGCAGATCTCGTAGGAGATTGTAAGAAAGATTTAAATGAACAAGGCTTCCACGTCCAACTTCCCAAATCCAATTAGGTATTTCCCCCTTAATTTGGTTGTCTGAAAGGTCTAAGAAGGTCATTTTTGATTGGTTTCTCAGATCAGGAAAACTTTGTAGGTTGCAGGAAGCTAAGTTTAACCTGGTTAGCTGTTGAAACGAATATGAGCTCGAAGAACTATTGCTTGTATTGATTGACAAGCGATTGTGAGCAAGCTCCAGTCTCGTGAGGTTTTGGAGGTTATGGATATTTGCCATTTGAACAGTGCCGTTAAAGAAATTGGAAGAAAGCAAGAGAACATTAAGTTTTCGAAGTTCAAAGAAAAATTCGGGAATCGCCCCTTCTAAAAGATTACTACTCAGATCGAGTGTATCTAATTGAGAGAAGGGGGTAGTCGAAGATTCATTGACTTGGCCACCAAATTGATTGTTAGACAGTTGGAGTTTCTGCAGCAATGGGAGCACAAACAGAGCGCGTGGGATGCTTCCTCTGAGTGAATTATACCCTAAGTTCAAATATACAAGATCATTAAGTCCCTCAAAATTCCTGGAAGAAAGTGAACCGGTTAGACCATTACGAGAGAGGTCTATATGGGTAAGTTTCTTGGACATATTGAACCATGGAACAAAACCAGTGAAATTGTTAACTGATAAGTCCAAATAAATGAGTTCGGCGAGATATGTCATCATGGACGGAAGTTGTCCACTGAAATTGCAATTGGACAGATCAATCCTAGACAACATTACAAGGTTACCAATGGAATCAGGCATTGGACCTGAAAAGTTAGTGTAGCTAAGCATGATTCTTCTAAAAGATCCGCGCTGAGGAAATTGGGGCAGATTGCCGTTAAGTAACTTATTATTTGACAAATCCAGATTCTGTAGAGTGGGTACCTGGAAGATTTTATCCGGAAAGAATCCTTTCAAAGAGCAAGAGCTGAGGCTTAAGCTTGTCAATCTTGTGAAATTTGCAAAGAAGTCTGGAATTGTTGTGGACAGATTGTTCTTGTCAAGGCGGAGAACTGAAAGAAGATGAAGCTGTGAAAAGGAAGAATCTATTGTGGCAACTAGACAAGCTCAAATGACTTAAATTTGGCAAGGACGAAGACAAAGCCTGGCACCATTCATTCCCCGGAGCTGATATATTAACACCATCGAGATAAAGTCCTTGAAGCTCTTCAAGGTTCTGAACAAGGGTTTTCAGATTTGGATTCTCAAGTTTCAGTGGCTGGGTCCCAGGGAATTGGGTAGAGAGATCAATAGTAACCAACCTCGTCATCCTCAAAACCTCAATTGGAATCAGTCCAACGAAACCAGCATTTGACAAGTTCAAGTATGTCAAATTCACAAGATTATAAATCACGTTTGGAATCTGCGTGTGGTTGAATCTGTTAAAAGCCAAATTCAGCTTCTCAAGATAGTGAAATCCAAAAAGACTAGTCGAATTCTCAATTCCACCAGAAATCGATTCGTTATCCAGTTCCAAACTGATCACATGCCCTGAACTATCGCAGGCAATCCCCTTCCAGATGCAACAATCCTCAGACTGATTCCAGGTCACCAGCTTGATCGAATTTGTCTGGTTGAAGGTGACATTGTTCTTCAATTGAATCAACAATGACCGTTGATCATCAAGACATTGACCAGAAACCAAGACAGTATTTGTGCCTGATAAGATTTGGGAAAGAAAAGCCAAGAAAAGCCATGAAAACAATAGATTGCTCATTTGTTGTCAAGAACACCCTTCAACTTCAATTTCTGCCTTCTGGGGCTCACAACTGAACACCGTTTGTTTGTATTTCACACTGAAATTCCAGGAGAGAAAATTCAAGGTAAGACTGGGAACTCCGTGTTTTATCTTATTATGGGCCTCGTACAAGATTGTATTATACGAGTTTATTGTTGGCCCCGGCTTTGGAGCCTACCATATTTACACGACAAATCGTGACTCTGCTCTCTACGTTTGAATTACATGTATTTTATATTTGAGGCAAGTACTGGCATTGGCGTTGTCTCTCTCTCTCTCTCATGTAATTCATTGACCAATTAAAGTGATTTTTATATATTTTGTTTGGCTTTTCTCGTGTTCTTAATATTTTTAACTAAAAATACTGATAAATTGACTAGAATATAGAAAATACTGTGTACTTGATTGTAAAATTTACTGGTTTAATGTTATTGTTATTTGTGTTTAGTTCTCGAATGATTTTCCTCTCTTTTTTTTTTTTTTCCCAACCAAATCTCAGTACCATTCGTGAGAACAAAATAAAGGTTTAATAAATAAAGAAAACGATTATTTCTCTTTCACTTATTTCAAAGTACGTATTTATCGAAACTAATTAAGTAAATATTTATTAATTTGTGATTATGCTTAAAGTCATTGAGATGATGCCTATGTGTATGCTTAAAGTCGTTGAATCTCTTTCATGTAATTCATTGAGCAACCAACGTGGTTTTAATATTTTGTTTGGATTTTCTTGTGTTCTTAATATTACGTATTAATCGAACCTAAGTAAATAAATTACTTTAAGAAAGAGAAAAATGCATTTCGAAAAAAAAATGGGGATCAAACATATGTTTACTTGACATTGGAAAAAAATAAGGTAATGTTTTGGTATGTTTCCATCATTGAAATTTTTAACAATAATAATGCTCAATTTGAAAAATTTTAAAAAGATGCTTCAATCATTTTTGTTCAATATTTTGTATGGTTCATATGTTCAAACAAATAGGTAAAGAAATTAAAAACTAAAGATATATACATTTCATAGACCATAGTAAATTAGAAATAGAAAATGAGCAAAAATAAATAAATATAAAAAATGAAATGAAAAATATGGGTAAGCAAGTCAAAAGGGGTTTGTTAGTTCAACATTTTTACACTAGGTCGGCTGTCTCATTGTCATGTAAATTATGATTAGTTGCAAGAACCATTATTTTTGTAAGTAATTGAGATACGTTAGAGGTGGCAATGGGTTGAGTCAACCTATGCACACGAGCTCGGTCCGGTTGTGAGCTCATGGCTTGTGGGCCGAGTTGAGTTTCGGCTCGCGAGCTCGTCAATTTTTATTTTTTAAAAAATAAATAAAAAAGAATTTTACTTGGTGTACATAATTATTATACATAGGGGTGTCCATAGGGGTCTCATCCCATGTGAGGGTTACAGATACCCCTATGTACACTTAGCATTTTTCAAAAAATAAACCATTTGCCTTGAATGAGCCCACGAGCCATTCTACTCAACTTGTGCTCGGGCTCGTCAAGTCAACTTTTCACGAGCCGAGAGATCGAACCGACGAGCCGTTCGACCCGTTTGCTACCGCTAAGATATGTTGAGTACTTATTTTTGAAATTGATTATAATTAATATTTTCTATGAACGATTTCTTGTTTTTTTTAATCTCCTATAAATGTTTCAATAGTTTTAGCAATTTTTTTTATGCATTTTCAGAGTTCATATATATTAAATTATAATTTTGTTTGCAATTGATGTTCCCCCTTTAAGACATGAAGTATTTTCACGGCAATCTTTTTGGAGTGTGTAACACACTTCTTCATATTTCAATATTTCAAGGTTGACCATACAATTTTTCCCGTGATTCAGATCAGCTCATTTCTATATCAATTGAAAAATCTAAAAATCATAAAAATCTATATTAATTTTCCTATTGGGTTCCATTATTCAAAAAATATTTTTTTAAAATTTATTTTCAATCACACATTATCTCACGCAATAATATTATACGTAAAAAAAATATTTTTAATCATACATTCTCTAAAAAATTACTATTACAAAATACATTTTCTTTAAAAAATTATTTTTAATGGAGCCCAAACATGTCTACCACCTTACCTTCCAACGAGTTCTACTCAATTTGAGTATGTTAGTGAACTAAGGTAGCTCGACTGCATAAATCTTGTCTCTTTACCAATACTTGTTGGCACATATATATTATGAAAAATCACGAACAAATTTTTTTCAAATTGCAACATTCCAATTAATCTTAAGTGCACTCATGGTTCGTATTATAAACTTAAGAGTATTTTCAAAAGATTCTCTAAATACAAAATGATCTTTATTTTAAAAAGTTAATGTTTGAAAATAAGCTCCAAAAAAAGACATTCAATTTTAAATAAACAGTGAGTTTGACTATCCGAATTTATATTATCTTCGAGAAACGTTTTATTATAAAAAGCATTTTACGTATCATTTTTTAAAATTTAGAGAGTTAAAATTTTAAGTACTTCAACAATGTTATTTATCTTCATTTTACTTTTCTCAATAAACATTTGTTGATTTATCTTCATATTTTATTTTACATAATTTTTTATATGTTAATGACCAATCAATTTGAGTGTGGTTTGAGTAGAGAATTTGTAATTTATTAAATGCAATCAGTATAATAAGAATAGAGTGTGAGTTTGGCCCTAAATTTGGATAGCCAAATTCATTCTCTATTTTAACTTTTTAAAATAGAGGGTTTATTGAAGCCTTTCTTACACATTAACTATTTAAAATAAAGAACATTTTGTATTTAACTTGGAGAGAAACTCACTATTTATTTTTAATTAAATATTATTGAAATCAATAAGGTGCATACTTTAATGCTCCGTTTCTTAAATGATTCAAATCACATTTAAATTGATTGATCATTAAAGTTTTACTCTCTAAATTTAAAGATAATCTCTATTACGAATAAGATGCTCGTGTTGTCACTCGACCACCAAGGATACAATAGGTACAAAATTGGATTGAACTAAACAAATATTAACATGATTTTAAGTTTTTAACTTCTTATTCTTACTTAGCCTCTGTGTGAGCCACATTAAAAATTTTATTCTCATTTTCAATCACATATTTTTCAATAAAATAATATTTTTTCATCACATCAATTACTTTTCCTTCTTTATCAATCACACATTCTCCATCAATCTACTATTCCAGAATACATTCTTCCAAAATAATGTGGTTCAAACACACCCTTAGTCCCTCCGTGGTATGGATTAAAATCTAAATTTTAATTTAAATCAAAATTAAAAATTATTTTTAACCACATATTTTATGAAATTCATAATTTTTAACTACATATTTCATCAATTTTTATCAGATGTTAATCACAACCAAAGAAGGCGAGCATCAACAACTACGCTCTAATAAACAAGTAATAAATGTACCTAATCCATCGCCAAAAAAAAAGTTGGTGGTTGTAACTAATATTGACTTCTAATATTCTATGTTAGGGTGGGGCACTCCCACTTGGGCAATAGAAATTGTTTGACAAGTTGTGAAAAGAAAATAAATAAATAAATTAGTAAACACTTGTAAAAATAAAAATCAAACCGGACATGAATACTACAGTTCGTTTTTCATTAGGCACTTTGATTTGGTTTTCAATACATCATCAAAATTCAGTCTTCCCAAACCAACCCAACTCGACTCTCTGAGTTTGCGTGTTGACTCGGGCCCCTAATGTGGCAGAAGTCTCCCTAATTGTCTAAACTTTCGGATCTTTCCCCCACATTCAAAGTCTACATATATTGTGACTTACAAGTGTTTTAAAATGACATTCAAAGTCTACATAATAACAAGACTAATTGTAACTCTAAATGGAGGAAAATAGAGAAAAGTCTCCTACAACCTACGAAAATATCTCGAAGACTTTACTTATTTGGTCACCATTATTTTTAAAATATATTTTGCTATATCTTATTTTTAAACACATATTTTTTAATAGAATGATATTACACGAAATCCCAAAATTTTTCTTATTTTTTAATCATACATTTTTCATCAAAATATTATTTCAAAATAATTTTTTGACAAAAAATGGGGCTCAAACTTTCCTACAAGAAAATAAATTATTTATTTGAATTTATCTTTACAAAAACTAGATGAATTGAATCGGCAAAGTATCATAGTAGCTAAATGTTTTTTTCCCATATTATGTGACATAAGTACATTTTGAAATAGTGGTCCCATGAAGAATGCATAGTTAAAAAGTAAAGAATTTTTTTGAATTTGCGTGTAATATTATCTTATTGAAAATGTGTCATTAAAAATAAAATAGTGAAAACTGTAATTTGAAAATAGCGAGGACCAAACAAAGTCAAAATTTTATGTGTCAGAGCATCTCCAACAACCTCTCTATTTTTAAAAAGAATATTTTATCATTTGGCGAGCATCTATAAATTTAGAGAGTTAAAATTTTGAAGTACTCCAACAAGCTCTTTATATTTAACACTTAATTTTACCACTCCCAAGAAATATTTA
>CAIGRS010314758.1:0-17454 GCA_903798395.1 Fraxinus floribunda | reverse complement strand
ATTTGGAATCTTTCTTTTCTGTTGGACCATTTTTTTGGGTCAACAGGGGCATTATTTTCTTCCCATCGTTTACTCGCTCTTTCCCTGCCACTTGCAATCTCTGCTCAAGCATCTATTGTTCATTGCTTATGGTGATTAATTGATTATATAAGTGCATGCTTGGGTAAGCTTGAAAAATTAACATTCAAGTTCAATTAAATTCTAAAATATTTTTATGCTGGTCAATATTTGTAATTGGTATTGAATTTAACCTTACGTAGCAGTGAAAACAAACCATCCAACGTATCCAAACATATTTCAAAACAAAAATTAGAAGTCGGACTTACTTTTAAGCTTCGCCTAACATGCTCTAAACTTGGAACAAAATATTTCTTACCAGGCTTTTTGTTGCCTTATCTATATTTGTTCTGCTGCTATTATGAGAAATCGAACACGAATACCCTTGTAATTTGTAAAGCTGAAGACGAAGATCAAGCTGATAATGATTCCCTGTAATCCTCACCAGTTGAGAGTCTAAATCGTCAGATGCCCGGCAATTACTGAAGCTGCTGTCTTTTCTTTTTCATGCATTTTCCTTTGTTTCTGAGGTAGATTTTAAGAATTTGCATTCTTTCGTTGGACTAAATCAGGTTTTGCGCGCACTTGTGGACATTGCACAGCCCTCGACTGCATTTATCATGCAAGTTTTTAAACAGGCTAAAAAACGTTCGTGTGTGGCCTTAAGCTCAACCTCGTCCTCTTGTCTTTACTGAGATTACAGATGGCCTGAGCAGCAGTTTTTGAAACTAATCTATCCCGGGAAAGATGAAATATTATTCGACTCTGTTGCTTAAAAGGAAACCATATATGCACAGGAAAAAATGGGGGAAAAAGTAAGAAAAAACAGAGTATGACCATGCACTTGAATTCTGAAGACGTTCTTTTTATATCCATTGATTGAAGTTTCATGTGTAGTTGAATTTTATGCTCGTTTTACTGCCAACAAGCAGATCGAGAATGTCAATGTGCTTGATTTGTTAAGATTTGGGGTTCCATATTAAAATATCAACCTTATTAGAATGAGTAATTCAAACTCTTATAAATTGGTCTATGTTTTTATCTTTATTTAATGTGGGATTTTATCCCTTAACATGTCCTCGCGAGATGGTGGCTCGTTTGAGCAGGTCAATCTTGAAATTCGTGTGCCTAATTTTTCTTGAATTTTAATCGGATCGAATTACTCGTTGGAGTTTAATAAGCTCTGATACCATGTTAAGGGTTTCATCTTAAAATGTCAATATTTTTAAGAGTAGCCTAAATTTTTATAAATTGGTCTATGTTTTCATTTTTATTCTGTGGAGATTTTATCCCTTAACATAATTACAGGTTTAAAGATCAATAATCTTTTAATTATTTTTGACGTTTTGTTATTTTTGTTGTATGAAGTTGAAATGGTTTGTAATCGCTAATTATTTCGAGTTTTAAGAGACTCGTCCGGACATTAACCTAGAGAAAGTCGATGCTACGAGTCAAAGATTAAAGTATTCTACTTCGACTGAGAGTAAAAAACAAAAGGTGATACGATGAAACAGTAATAAAGATTTGTTTAGCCTCCAACTAAAGACATGATCTTGAAATAATTAAAAAGTAGTAAGAATCATTAAAGATAGTTATTCAGATTAAATGGTTCTGCAAAAAGTGCTGTCACTTTAGTCAAGAAAAGAAGGGCAGATACCCGTGTAATTAACTGTCCCATAAAGTCAAAATTGGAATGTCATACTCTGAAATGTGATTATGAGAATAGAGAACTCATCTAGCTTCCTTCCCAAAAATAAATGTTTAGAGGGTGTTTGGTGGAGATTAAAATTAGATTTTTAATCAAATTGTGATTAAAAATTTTTTGAAATGTGTGGTTGAAAAGTTGTTATTCATGAAAGATGTAGTTAATATTTTATTGTTTGATTTTGACTTTAATTAAAATCAGATTTTAATCCAGACCAAACATGGGCTTAATTTTTTTAATCGCTTAGACAACATTTGAACGTGTTAGAAGAGAGTAGAGTGCATTCAACTTAAAAATGAAGTGATTTAAAAGTTTGTGTAGGTGTAGCTAGATATTAAGAGCCTGTTTGGTACGACTTAAAATTCAATTAAAATTGAAAATATGACCGTTATTGGGTCCCACCCGTCTAATAAAAGTCAACAATAACGGCTATATTTTTAATTTTAATCTCTACCACACATGTAGCATGTTTGGTAATAATTAAAATCTAATGAAAATATAGTCGTTATTGGTCTCATCCGTCTAATAAAAATCAACAATAACGATTAATTTTTTAATTTTAATCTCTACCACACACCCTCTAAGCTCATGTTTGTTAACCATTAAAATGAATTTTTTTTTAAAACACATTTTCAACCATAATACATTCTTACAATAAAATATTCTACGCGTAAACTAAATTTATTTTTTATACTTTTTAACCACACATTCTAAAGAAAAAAAAATTATTATTCCAAAACTCATTTTAATGATTGTCAAACGGACTAAATTCGAATTGAATTGCAAAATCCTCTATTCGGCCTGACTCAACCTTTGCAGGCTGATCCTCTTCGAGCCTTACCAGGCCTCACATTCTTATGGCAGGCTGTCTTGCCAGGATATATGGATGGCGATCGCCCGAAAAGTAGATTGAGCTGAGTAGCATCCACTAGGCCTACTAGAAAATATTGATTGCGCTCGCTTCAAGATTGGGTCAAGCTTAGTTGACTAAAAATATAGATTGTAAGCACTCTAAACGTGGTTCCTAACCGAGCCAGGCTACATTTTTATCTTGGAGAAATAAATTAGCTAGCGAGGTAAGAATGTGAACTGTGCAGAGCAAGAGACAGGCTGCAAAGGAAAATGTAGTGAGAGAACCTCTCTCTGTCTCTGTCTCTGTCTCACTCTCTCTCTCACACACACACACACAAGGATTTCATGGGGTTCTGTTCCCATTGCATCCAGTGCCAAAGTCTCTTCCTTTCATCATCTTAAAATAAAAAAATAAAATAAAATAAAAAACAACTGCCCAAAACCCTAACCAAGAAAGTAACATTATTCTACACTGACATTTGTTTTTTTTTCCCCTTCAATAAATATGTAGTCACTACATTATTATATGCAATGCTGTTGTCTTTATATAAGCAAAAAACACATTTTTTCTAAAATCTGCAGCCTGAACTGTGCGTTCAAGAAACAAAACATTTCTTTCATGGTTTAGTGTCTCTTGCAGTACAGAAGCAAAAACTAAGAAACAAGCAGGACCGGCACACTTCTACACCCCACCCCCACTCTAATGATGCTCCCAGAAACCTGCATTTTCTTGTTTTGCTTCTTGATTTATGTCCCTTCTTTGATTAGAGTAGCTACAAGTTTGAATCTCACTCTCCCAAATCAACACCCCAACCCTGAAGCTGTGGTTCAAGAAGTACAGAGGTATGCGTACATATATACATACAGTACTAGAGACATTGTGCAGAATATGGCTCAATACCCCATCTGGGTTTTGCTCATTACAGCATTTTGTCATGTTGGTTAGTGGGCATTTCTCTGTTTGTTTAGAAAGACATGAAAAAAGTTCTATTTGGGTTTTGCTTATTTCAGATCTTAAAAGATTGGGTTTCTTCTTGAGCAGTTCATCCAAAAAAATTCCTCACCTGGTTTATGCTCATTGTTGCAATTCATATTATCATGCCTTTTGTTCAGAGCATGTAGTTTGACAAGAACATCTCTCTTCATGCCATTCTCTGTCCAACGTGATTTTGAATCTATGTAATTGTTTCTTGGTTTGATTTTTTAAATCATTTTTTGCCTGGTAATCACTTACTTCATCAATAAAGCTACTTTGATTGCTTACATTACCCTGTTTTCTCATGGTCTTTACACATTTCCCCAATTAATGAAGAAATGCCTTCCAGCTGTAGTCCATTATTGCATCCCAAAAGTATTATTTTTGTTTTCTTCATTATTAGCAATTTACATTAATGACTTCCATTTTTTGCCCCAAAAATTGCAAATGTACGGTTCCCATATATTTCCAGCACAATCTGAATTACATTTTTGGTTTTCTCCGTTTGTTTTTTATTTTTATGATGTTTTACAGGAGTGTCAATGTATCTCTATCAAGAAGGGATTTGCTATCCACCTCAATGAAGGGTAAGTCCCAATGTCTCACAGGCAATCCAATAGATGACTGTTGGAGGTGTGACTCCAACTGGGCCAACAATCGCCAACGCCTAGCGGACTGTGCCATTGGCTTTGGCCAGGGTGCATTGGGAGGCAAAGGCGGCCAAATTTACATAGTTAACGACTCCTCGGACCATGACACAGTTAACCCCATCCCCGGCACCCTCCGCCATGCAGTCATCCAAGATGAACCTCTATGGATAGTTTTCCAGTCGAACATGGTTATTAAGCTCAAACATGAGCTCATTATTAATAGTTACAAGACAATTGATGGCCGTGGTGCGAACGTGCAGATAACAGGCAATGGCTGCTTAACTTTGCAGTATATTAGCAATGTGATAATTCACAATGTGCACATTTACGATTGTAGACCCTCAGGGAATACTAACATTAGGTCAAGTCCAACACATGTTGGATATAGAGGCAAATCGGATGGTGATGGGATATCCATTTTCGGGTCGAGGAATATTTGGATTGATCATTGTGCTTTGTCCCATTGTACTGATGGCTTGGTTGATGCCATCATGGGATCCACTGCTATAACCATTTCTAATAGCTATTTCTCTTACCATGACGAGGTCATGCTCTTGGGACATGACGACAAATACTTGCCTGACTCTGGAATGCAGGTTACAAAAACTATCCTTGTCAAATGTTATAATCAATCCCTAAACCCAAGATTTAACCACGAGATTTGGTTACTCGCAAATGTTAGCTCCACTCTTGAACTAAAATGTCCTTTTGTGCAGGTGACAATAGCTTTCAATTACTTTGGAGAAGGTTTGGTGCAGAGGATGCCAAGATGTAGGAGAGGGTACATCCATGTGGTGAACAACGATATTACTGAATGGAAGATGTATGCTATTGGTGGAAGTGGTAATCCAACTATTAACAGTCAGGGGAATCGCTACACAGCACCATCTGATCCGAGTGCTAAGGAGGTAATTTACATTTTAACTTGGACATTTTTTATTTCCTTTGCAAGATTTTAAGGTCTGAGTAGAGAAAATGATTGGTTTGGTAATTGTTGCGAGACGGAAATATAACATATTCATTATATTCTTATCAAATATTATATTCTATTGACCCCCACCAAAGAACAAGATATACTATGATCTTCAAGGATGTCATCGAAAGCCCTAATCCACTTAATGTGGACCAAGTTTGATAGTTGCAAATGATGAAACCTTTTACTTGTGTTAACACTTGTAGTTCATGGAAACTTGTGCACCAAATAGGTACATGTATTGATCCATAGGGATTTAATGTTGCATTATATGTTAGTCTTAATTGCTGTAATCTTGTCTCGTAACAATTTTATGTTGATCATAATTTTATTTCAACTTTTAAGCAATACAGTGCCATGAAAGTGTGTGCATGCTTAAGTTTTGGATATGTGGGTAGGCATCATTTATCACTCTATCCTAGTGATAATGAACATTCTTGAAAACCGGCCCTGCTGATTCGGCTAGGAAAATTGAGATATTGCTCGAAAACTTGTTCATTTATATAGTCTGAAAACAGTTCTTAAAATCTGGGGGGGAAAACAGTCAGCTGACTGTTAAAACAGGGAGGGAACCAGATGAACCATGAGTTGACTGAGTTTTCTTGTTGCATTTTTTTAGAATAGAAAGGGACGATTCAGCCTTGACACAATATATTTTTAGCATCTAAACATTGTTTGACAGGTGACCAAGCGATGCGACACGGACGAGGGTCAGTGGAGCAATTGGAATTGGCGATCAGACGGAGACACAATGGTAAATGGTGCATTCTTTGTGCCGTCTGGTGGAGGGTTCAGCACCCAATATGCGAAGGCGTCCAGTGTTGAGCCCAAATCCTCCGTCCTCGTTGACAGTCTTACGATGAACGCTGGTGTCCTTGGTGGGCCGAGGTACACACTCACCTATTTGCTTTTACTTTATTTGCCTTTACAACTGAAAGATGCTAGTCACTTGAACTGTCAAAAAATAACGGTGTTTCAATCTTTTGCTTTACCCACCTTTACAAAATTCTTAATTTTAAATTTTGCAAAAAAAGAAAAATAATACGTTGATCCTTTAACATATTGCATGGGTTATAGCTATACAGTCAGCACTTCATGACCCGGTCACCTAGCTTGATGTAATATATCAATTTTTTAGCCAATTATTACAAGAAAAAGGCTTGGAAATGGTAAACATCTGAGGCAGAAATGGGGTACATTGGTTCACGTGATCCTGCGCGCTTTAAGCATCATCTGACCAATGGCATTACAGTCTTGAGTTGTCCTAATTGACTATTAGTTTTTCCAAGAAAAACTATACTTTATGTACAGTTTTTTTGTGCATTCACTTTCACATCTCCCTCACATAGGGGGTGGGCCCACAATTTTAAAAATCGAGGGTCCCACCCCCATGTGAGGGGGCTGTCAATGTAAATGTATAAAAAGACTGTACATTCAGCATTTTTGTTCCAAGAAGTACTTTTATATTGTGAACAGGCCAAAATATTCCTCTAAGTGGACATATTTAAGTCACTGTTTGGTACATATTCTTTCAAAATATTTTTTTTCCAAAACTCAATTTTAAACTACACATTTTTCAATAAAATATTTTTATCACATCAGTAATTTTTCTTTACTTTTTAACCACATATTTATCATCATGTTACTATTTAAAATATATTCTTTTTTCAATAATAATCATCAAACACACCCTAAGTGATACCGGATAAAGAGCATTTATTTTAAGTCACCAAGAATTAAAATTAAAATATTCGCTTCGCTATTTGTATCTAATTAGGCTAATTAGCAAAGAACAAAAAAGTAGAATAGTGAAAAAAAAAAATATGATTTTCGGACTCGACTCTTTGTTAAAAATAACACTTATGGTTACAAAGATTGACATAATCGATCTCGCCCGTCGTCGGAGTAAAGAAATGCATGAAATTGTGTTTGATGAGCCTTGTCCAGAAGCTAGTTCGCCAACGATACTGTTGGGGAATCCACAGCACGTGTTATAGATTCTCTTTGCTCCCATGAGGGTGGGGCCCATTTTAAGAAATTGAGGATGTGGGTCCCACTATTTGTGGGATGTCCTGGACAACTAGCTCTGTACTGGAAAAGGCTTTTCATGGTGGCCCACACGCACTCCTTTTTAATGCTGAATTACCACTCAAGCCCAAAATAATTAAACGTATGATTAGAGATAATGACCCGTTACGCTGACATTGATAATTCCTATATAACGTCCCATCGTTGTTAGCAAGTTGACAGGAGTTTTGGCTCCTGTTATTTAAGATTATAATTTTTTTAAATAGTGTTTTTTTTTTTTAGAGATTCAGTTGATGTTCTTTTTGTGTTTTGAGTCTTAAATTCATTTTGAATTTTGTGTTTTGTATGTTTATTTTGAGATTGTTGAATTTTTATTTTTATTTTGACATTTTGAAAATTTGTTTTCAAGAATTAAAAAATTGTTTTCCATAATTTAACTCTTCTTTTTTCAGTGCTTTTTGGCGTTTTTGAAAAAATGTTTTCATCGAGTGTTTTATGTGTTTTCAACATTTTTGAGTTTTATGTACAAATTTTTTTTGTTTTCGAAATTAGGAAAGAGACCGCGTTTTGACTTTTGAAAAATTAAAAACAGAAAATGACTTGAAAACAATATAGAGAACGGCCCTTTAGTGATTGAAATTTTTTTGATTTACCTCTAATATTATTTTATTGAAAAATATTGTTATTGAAAAGGAAAAAAATGTATTTAAGATTTTAATGAAACCAAATCTGGATCCAGCTGGGAGCCACTTTGTTATTGAAATGGACAAGAAGTTTCTGTTTATCAACATGCGAGGGTCGGTGTGTGGAGTGGGGTGGGACCATAAGAGGTGAGGGTCTGTTATTTCAGACTTCTACAATGAAAACAAAGTTTTCCTGTAGTATCATGTGACAGTAGGGTAGAGTGGAGGTGGGGCATATTAAATATGCTTTATAATCTCTTAAGGCCTTTTCTATTTATGATTTTGTTATAAAATCTCTTGCTCATATAGGTGTACTTGCGGGTGCAGGGACAATAGTTTTATCATGCACGGTAGCAGCACTACCACCACTGGTGGAAGCAGTAATGGTGGCGGAGATGGTGACTTCTTCGGAATGATGTTTGGGAGCGGTGGAGCCTCAACACGATCATATCCACTCACCACCCTCTTTTTCTCTCTTCTAATTTTGTACCTTACCACCAAACATGGTGGTTAACTCTAACTCCCATTATTATTTTATTTATATAAAATTGAAAGAGAGGCGTGGAACTTTCAAATTTGTTGTAGGCTGGAGGCCCCAGTATTGTACATATTGATAGGCTCCAACAACACCAAAGAAATATTAAATGTAAATTTTCCACTTGGCAAATAACGTTCAATTTTAGCACGATCCTTAAAACAAAATGAACAACGAATATTGATAAGAAATTTTCAAAATTTACTTAAATGGGAATACGTCAAAAGTATAAACCCCTTATTATCTCTAGAACTGCAGAATTATTCTAGTACCGGTCAAAGGAAGAAGGTCGTCCTCGCCTAGGGCGGTCATAAGGACCTGCTCTGTCCCTATAATTTCTTCCTTCATAACGAGCAGGCCCTCCGCCTCCATCTCTATCGTAGCCTCTATCTTTGCCATTTCCATTGGGATAACGATCGGAGTTCCCGTACCGACCAAATGCATATCTATCTCCAGCAGGAGGATTACTGCTTATAAATGAGAAATTCTAATTAAAAATCACATATGAGTTGTCCACAATTACGAAATATAATTTATAGGCTTGCACTGTTACCAGCACCAGTTCCTGGTGGTAACTCATATAGACTAAAGATTCCAGAAAGCGTGTTTTTAGCTAAGCTTAAGTAAATTTGGGTACAAGTAAATGTTAAGCTTTAAAAAAAAAATGTGATTCTTTTATTGGCCAATGCTGGAACTAAGTAGGTAAAATTACTTTTAAAGTAAACAACACTTATTTTTCTTGAATCCTGACGATTGGAAAAGAACTACAAAAAAAAAAGGAATTATGCTAATTGGGGACCCATTTGTCTACACGTACATATAATTATGTACGTGTAGACAAACCCCAAAAAAAGTGACAACTTTGTTTAGCTTATCCATATATACTCTTCCTCAAACTATTAAATAATCTCGGCCAAATATCTATTCCTTTTAGGTAAATGGGGAAGTGCTAACAGAAAATGACGATGTCTAATGTAAATTATTAATTATATCTAAAGTACCTGTCGTCAACATACCGATCACGGCTCCCATATTGATCTTCATACCTATCGCTATCACCATAACGACCTCTGTCATATCTATCGTCTATGTATCTGTCACGACCAACTGCATAGCGATCCCCACGACTACCAACCCCACTATACCTAGAATGCGGAGGCAAGAATGGACGAGCACCCCGGCCACCACTTGCTGACGGACAATCTCGGGCCCAGTGACCTGGTCGACCACATTTGAAGCAATCATCCAGCCCCGATGAACGGTCTCCACCATAGCTTCCCCTTCCCCTGCCTCCTGAATAACCTCCATAGCCGTGTTCCAGATCTTCATCCCCTGATTTAGGCTGGGCCTTGTTCACAGAGATGACTCGATCGCCAAACTCCCTACCATGCATACCCTTATCGCATCTTCCACTGCACGTCGGTCTGCAAAGGTCAAAAATCCAAATCCACGGGGGCGACCAGAATCTCTTTCCAGCATAATCTACATGAACATCACAACACTTGAGAACCTCAAAACTACAGATGACATCCCATACAACTAAATGAATTCAATGTTCAGAAAAGATGATAAAAATCCAGCAGATTAGAGAATTTAAACTACTAGGGAATGAATACCATTAGAGTTGTCAATGCATGCCATGGATTTTACCTTTCGAGCTATTAATATTTAGGCCCATGCACAAACCAAGCATCCATTTTGTCTAATTCAGTCTGTATTTTAGTTAAAAATAGCTGTAAATATCTAACGACAGAAAAGTTGGAAAAGATATAAAATTAATAATTAAATTCAACCTTCAGGAGCAAACATCTTTTCTCCATTTCAAATCAAACAATAACAGGCCAATGGAGGTTATCTAATCCAGGCCACAATCATTTTTTTTTATTTTTTTTTTGCGAAAAATGACAACTTAAGTTTATACTAACTGTTGAAGCAAAACACTGCTTTGCATGCAAAGCGGCTCAATGCCTATGCATCCCATCAAGTACAGCACACCATACAAGTTGTGGATAGTTTGCCATCATGAGCTCAGAGCAATTTTTAAGGTGCCAAAATATAGCTAAAATCAAAGTGAGCAACCAAGACAACCCATACAACCAAGCCTGTTTTGAAAACTCTAAGAAACAATGACAACCTCGTCCTATGAATATTGAATAGAAGCTAGATGTGACAAAGAAGATAAGTTGCACAAGTAGAATAGCAAAAACATGCATGGAAAAACTAATAAAACATGCGGAACGAGTTACATTAACCACAGTTTATTTTTACCCATGTACACATGTAATTATATACATAATAAGCTAAGAACAAAACATTTCAAAAGATTTGCACGAGTAAGATGCAGCAGACAAGCTAATAGCATACGAGTACTTCTGAAAAAAAAGAAGAGGAGGAAGAAAGAAGAATAAAAAATGAATGGGTGCATTCAGCCATTTGGTTCTTGGTTTAATTGAGAATGGAATAAGATGAAGGCACAAGTATACATTGAACAAGCTTCATATAGGAATAATACAAGGAAGATAACATGTTCAATGGCAAAGAACTCTTACATGAGGAGAAGAATCTGAACAACTGCAGATTTCCATCATCTGACATTTTAAATTTTACTCAGGCCTCAAATTCCACATAACTGAACTTATTATACAATCACACAAATAGGTTCCTTACTGATGGCCACTTGACGTGATTCCCAGGATTGTAATTCTTTCAAATTACTTAAAATCTTGCTGTAAACCAGTGTACTTTGAGCAACAGTAGATACCAAAAAAAACACAACAAATATTACGCAGTTCAACATGCAGTCAAATCAAAAGAACAACGTGAAGGCATGTATTTCTCCAAGAATTGTCCAAGACAAACTTGCATATTATAAGTCTTCATTTATCCAAAGCGGTGAATTTGTGGAACAACATATGTAGTATGCTAACTCAATTTGCATAATTGTACTGAGCATAGCCACGTGGTCTCGTTAGTGACACCACTATTTCGTTCAATGTTAAGACAAGAAAGCACCGTTTCTCAACCAGATATATGATCACCGTATGACAATCTACTCCCGCTGTTTTTTTGGTTCTGCAAACTGGATGATTATTTGTAGTTTTGTACAACTTAAACTTTTCAACTGGAAGCTACTTGAACATAATTGGCAGCAAAAAAAAGGCTCATCTCGAATTGAGATGCTAACTTACATAATCATCCTCAAAGTCACAGGAATGTAATTTCCTCATACCCAAATTGTTTAATCGAAACAGGATAAGCATTTCCACAATTCCACTGACAAAGCTTTCTCACAAAAATTGTTTCTTTTGTACAGCCACTCCCAACAACAGTTCAAAATAGGTTTAATAAAGAGGACTAAAGTATTAAGGCAAAGTGATTTCTAAAACTTGTACTGTAGTGTGATGCATGAAACACGGTGAAAACAGAATTCTGCTTCAAATCCTCACCATCTTCACCACTTGGTCACCTGTCAGAAAGACTTCGTGCACTCAACCAGAAAGAGTACTGAACCTATTCGTTGACCAAATATGAGGATATACATTCCCAAATTACAGTAAGATTGACCAGTAGAAGTGACCCTCGCCTAAAATCTTGCTTGGAACAAAAGATCCTCCATAAACTGAATACTCGCAAAAGTTAATACACAGTCAAATTTCCTGGACAAATTCTCTGGGTCACATCTAGCATTGCCTTTTAATTATATGTGCACATCTGAGCAAATATGCAGCTCAAAACAATGCAACTGTTGGATGTGACAGAAGCTTCATGAACATCAGTCATTCAAAATTGGAAAGACATAGCAAATAACTTTCGGAAACTGACTACAAACTAGATGTGTCAATGTATCTAAGTGCTGAGTTTGTTCTACAATGTACTTGCATCTTTAGACATAAAATCTGAACCCTATGGATTCAAGCATGGAAAACACGGATGAGTACCAAAAAAAACTCAAAATGAAACTGATTCAAGAAACTCTCTGGTAGCCACCGTATGCAGCTATTGATAGTAAGCGATACAGGTCCAATCAACAAATTGGACCTCATTTTAAGTAACTTATACAACGATCTCAGAGTACCCATCATCATCTAAACTCTGAACCTCATTTTAAGTAAATTATACAATATGGTCCATAAGTATAAATAATCACTGAATAACTTTCTTAATGGGAATTAAATAGTGAAACACGATAATGCAGCCTTTTCCAAACAAACAGCAGCTATGCTTAACCCAGCAAAAGACTCGAGCATATCCCAACTAGAACTGACAACATCCAGTAACACAGCTGTGCATGAATGATTTAATAAACTCATCAGAAACAACTGTGCGAATGGAATCCATGTAACACAAGCTACCACACACTTCAGCAACTTGGCATATATGCTACCAAAAGCTCTCATAAGTAGCAAATCTTAAACTATCTTACAGATTTATTGCAAATCCTGCATCAAAGCTTCAACTACTGTCTCCCTTTTGTGAAACTAAAAGCTTCGGGACAGTTTCTGCAGGAGTAAGTTCACTAGAAAGAGTTCAATAACCAAAAGGGGCAGTTTTGACACCGAGGAATGGGAGCAATGGAAGAAATGTTCTGAGCATATGCAGGACTTGGGGGCCCACAATTTGTAAGCAAGATGAATACAACCAAGGTCTCTCATGTAAGAAGGTTGCACATTATTCTCATGCCAGACTAAAGATGTCGATCGATCCAAATGATTGAGAATAAGACTGACAAAAGATGGTGTTCAAGCATGTCTTTCACTCCAAAAAGATCAACTGCTTTGCCTTGTACCATTACCATATAACTATTAGTTGAGCACATCAAGAACACTTTAATTAAGTTAATCCCTGAATTCACAGAAGGAAACTCTATCTCAGCCTTTCTCAACCATCTTACCACCCGGAACCTCTTAATCTGTTCAATGTCTCATCAGTACAACCCCACATTCAAACAAAAGAAAAAATGCCTCATAACCAACACAAAAGAAGAAAAAAATGGAGGTTAATAAGATGGTGCAAACAAAATTAAGAACAAAAAAAAAATCAGGTGTTTCTTCATAAATTTTGCAGCACACCATTAACTTTCACAACGATATATTAATATTTCTTATTATAGAATAATCAGAGAGAAACAAGAATAATCAACACATGCCGCTGCATATTCTCAGTGTTTGGTTGCTGTGAAAAGGTAAAGATAAGTTAACTTTTCCATCTCATGAATTCGCTAAACCCAATACCCACCTTAATTAATTAACAAAACCAGAACACAGAACCCATTCAGAGAGTTATAAGAACCGTGTGTCCCAAGTTATTCATCCAAATCAATAAACCTCTTTCTCTGATGTCACGAGTCTCTTTAAATTTAATGCACGTTAGATAAACTGTTCGAAGACTTCTCCTTATGTCCTTTCATCATCAAAATCATCTTTTCCTATCCCATCCAGGTTGGTTGGAAACATAGCACTCCAAAATTATGGACGAACTCAAATTGACGCTTCAATTTCTATCAATAAAATCAACGGAAAGTCGGTATGTTTGACATCGTATTGACCCATGGAAAAACTTCGAAATCAGAAAAAAAAAAATAAAATAATAATAATAATAATAATAGTAACCCGTCCAGAGTACTCAAATTCCACTATATTTCCCTGGCAAATATAAATTAAGCAGATATCCATCTGACGATAATTATTCTTAGGAACCTGCGAGTCGATAATTTTTCCGAAACGGCTAAAAGCATCTACCAGCTGACGCTCGGTGATGTCCCGCGATAAACCTCCTACAAATATACGGTTGTCTTGCTCCTTCCCTGCCATCTCTCTCCTCTTTCTCAAAAACCCTAAATCCAACACGTAGAATAAAAATTAAACTGAAAATACGTAAAACGTTATAAATTAAACCCCAGAATTTTATAAATTGAGTGTTGTGTGTGAAAACAGAGAGAATTAGGGTTACTGTTTTCGCGCTACATTCGAAAAGTGCATATGAGATTTTTGAAGATTTCACTCGTTTGGGTAAGTTTATAAAAGTTACTTTTCAATTGGTGTTTGTTGGAGATTAAAATTAGATTTTTAGTAAATTGTGATATAAATTTTTGAAATATATGATTGAAAAGATGTGAACCCATAAAAAATATGGTAAATATTGATTATTTTACTTTGATTTATATTAAAATCTGATTTTAATCCGAAACAAACATAGTCATAAATGATCTCGCCGTATCACTTCTATGTGGATTCAAGACTTAACTATTTGAAATGAATTCTAATTTCATTTTAGTTAAAAAATAAAAACTCACCAAACTTATAGAAAAATAAATAAAATGTAACTTAAAGTGGATATTGGAATTCAGTTTTCATTTTCACGTTGCAATCAAATTGCCAAAGTGAAATTCGTTTTCTTCGAATGTGACATTTTTCATGGAATTCGTTGCAATCAAATTGGGTCTGAGTGTACTTTAAATGAAAAAAATGGTTTTGCTATGGGTACACATAGCATTTTTTTAAAAAAAATCATCTTCTCCCGCGATTCTCCCCATCCCCAACCTCATCCCACGCGAGACCCGTTCCCCAGCAGTCGACGACAATTTTTGTCACCCATCGTCTATTCGAATTGATCACATATCCTTACAACCTTCGGAGAGTTTTAAATTATCTTTTAAGGTATTCTTCGAACCTAAGTTGCACGAAAACCAAAATAAAACGTGAAATATCGTGGAAATGTTATGTAAATTTAATATTTAACTTAAAAACTATTTACTTATCAAATAACAAAAGTAATATAATCAAACTAAACTATCTGAATTTGGACGCATATCATTTTCATTTTAAAACGGCTGTTGATAATGGATCCATACTAAAAACATTTTTGTATCGCATTGTCCATTAATATGGAACTCTCACCTACGTCGATTTTAAGAAGCGAACGAAATTGATAAACCTACCAAGTACAACCAGCACGAACTATAAAATCTTTGTTTATGTTAGATCTTAGTATTATAATTTTATGAGAAAATTACATCCACACCTATTTTTTTAATTAGGTTAATTAGCACATAACATCTACATTTCATTATTATTGTAAAAAATGTCATTGTCGTTCATTTTTTAGACATTTTTACCATTATTTCTATATTTCATTGCGCAAGAGGTCATTTCATCCATTTTTTCAATTAAAAATTGTAGAATGACGAATATACTATTCTCTTTAAATAACACAGAAATAAAAAACTAATTATTACATACCTAAATTTTTTTTAAAAATGCAAATGAGTCCTAGATAAATTATTAAAAGGGTAATAAGTCCCTATTTTTCTTTGTTTGACATTTGCACTCTTAATTACAAATTTCATTGTGCAAACTATCAATTTGTATTCAATTTCTCAATTAAGAGCAGTGAAATGATGATTATACACTCCTATTTAAATAAAAAGAAACTAAAAAATTAATTGCAATCACAGTCCCAATTTTTTTTAAAAAGTGCAAACTAGTCTCATATAAATCATTAACAAATTAGAAAATTACATTTTAAAAAAAGGTGCAAATGAACCACAAATAAATTACTAGAAATTTAAAAATTATTTTTTAAAAAAAGTGCAAACGAGTCTCGAATAAATTATTAAAAATATATAAATAATTTTTATTTTTTTAAAATTAGAAGAATATATTCATCATTTCTCATTTCTTCATTGAGAAATTGGATAAAAATGATGATTTACGTAATCAAATATGTAATTATGGGTGAAAATGCCAAAAAGATAAAAGGTATTGACTTTTTTGCTATAATAGTGAAAGGTATGGATATTATATACTAATTACCTTTTTAATAATTTATTTGAGACTCATTTGCACTTTTTTTTTAAAAAAGGACCATGAATGCAATTAATTTTATCTAACATAATAATTAGTAAAATTTAATAATGAAAATTTTTATCCGATAATCCTTGAAGTTCCGAGCTTCAGTTGGTCTCTACAGAAATTGAAAAGAGTTTCTATTATCTGCATAGAAATTAGTGAAGATAAAGTAAACGAAATTTTTGAAACCATACGGGGGGGTATTGCTCCTCGTGAGGGTTGAGGGGGCAGCGTCTCAAGTGGGATGCCCTCATCGAGGATCAACCTGTCCGGTTAGATCGTGAGGAGTCGAAGGGGCAACGCCCTTCACGGAGGCTCAAGGGCAACGCCCTCGAAAAGAATTTTGATTTCCATATATATATGGAATTAAATATTTTGCCACTTCACGGTGCCGTTGAGAACAAGTGAGAGAGAAATGACGAGAAGTTAGAAGATTTATATACCGGAAGAATTTTATATATTGTAGATATATGTAAAGATGAAGAAGAAACATGACAATTCTTTATGGGAATGTTCTTCCAGGAAACTTAGCTTGTATAAGAACTTCAAATAAATAATAATTGAGCTAGAGATGACGAAGAATGGAGAAGCGTGGCAGCACAAAATCGGTTGTCGCAATTTGTCAAGAGAGTCTACTACTTTTACTACACCATTAACTCAACGTGAAATAAATACTTTGGTTCCTCTCTTGTTGGTTTGCTTTTCCAATACCTACATAGATAAGATATTTATAAAATATCAACTGCAACTGGATGGGTGAAGATGAAGAAAATATATACCAATTAGTCAATAAAGATGACTAGATATTTAGGAAATCATTGTAGCAAAATCAGATCGTAAATAAGGGCGAACCAATTTTAGTGTAAATGAATGGTGCACAAATAAATAGTGATTTGACAATCATCTCTTTTAATATAGTAGTGATTAGGGTTGGGCCTAGAAACCGCAACCCGCGGACCCGAACCGACCCGATCTAAATCGGGTCGGGTAGAGTCGGTTTTCATTTTAAAACGGGTCGGGTCGGGTCGATTTTATTTTAAAATTATGATAATCGGGTCGGTTTCCATTCCAAACCAACCCGATATGAAGTTTCCATTCCAAACCAACCCTGCCAAAAATCACCTCCTGAAACCCTCGCCTCCCTGCAG
>CAIGRS010314751.1:0-14289 GCA_903798395.1 Fraxinus floribunda | reverse complement strand
AAAACTTTCTCCTGCAACTAAGATATACACAAAATTCACCTTTCGTATATTAGACCAAATTAATGGAAGGCATATAACTGGTACAGGTAAATCACGACTCATATTATATTGGAATTGCGAAGAATCCCAAGATAAACATAAACAGTTCGAAAAATAATTCGTGTTCGTGTGCTTTTGCAGATAATTACTGGTTCAGCAAATCAGATAGTTTACGTGCTTGGCCGAGATTTGTGTCGATAAGTTTATTTAAGATGCTATCGGCCGGTTTGCTGGTGAAGAACAGCTGCATTGTGGAAGCTGAGGTTACTGTCAATGGCATGACTGATGAACTTTGAGATGCACTTCTACATTTGTATGGTTGAGGAAATAAACTATTTTCCTTCTCATGAAATAAAAAAGGAAATTGGTAGCTAGTCGTACTGCAACAGATGTAATCTTTGTGTGAATGCTAATTTACCACTACGTTATGTAATAAAAGGATTGAAATAGAAATGACGAATTTAAATGTTTTAATCTAGAGATATTGTCATAACCCTCATTTTAAGATTTTCGCCTTTTATTATGTGCTCACTACTAAGCAATTCCTACTAGTTTGGGATGATATGCAATGAAATGTGACATAGTAGTCATATTCGATACTAAGCACTTGTTTGAAAAATATTATTTTGAGAAAATGGAGTTTTAAAAAGTGATTTTTTGGAAAATGTGTGGTTAAAAAGTAGAATTTTGTTTTGAATTTACGTTCAAAATATTGTATTGTATAAATGTGTTGTTGAAAATGAGTACGAGAATTGAAGAATTTTGAAATAATAATTGTCAAATAGGGGCTAAATTAAAGTCCAGTAACATAATTGAGACAAATTAAAATTTTAAACGGGTGTATTGATTATTTTTGATGATGTACCATTTATAAATCATTGAACACAAATCATTACTCTATACCATTATCCACTTACGTACTCGGAATAATATTTTTGTCTATCGTTGGGTTTACTTATGTATTGGATTCAACCTTAACCCTAAATTAACCCTAATATCGAGAGCAATAACAAATGAAAAAGAAATTAGAAAACTATCAAAGAACACGTATTTATAGTGGGTTATCCTCGACTTTTAGGAGATTACATGGAGCAATCCTAAGTTTTCGAAGTTTTCAAAATTAGTAAGGTAACATTAATTAAGAAAAATGGGTTTTATAATTATTATACTAAAAAACATTTTTTAAGAAATTACAAAAAATGGTATCATTAGTTGCTCTTTTATGCTATTTGTCAAATTGATATGTCCACAAAAGATTAGTGACCACTTAATGAAATTTACTCAAAAAGTAAAAACCGAAAAGAAGTCAATGAATAATGTTATGTAGCAAATAACTAAACTTCGTTTTCATATGTAATAATTCCAAGTACATATAAATTCTTCAAGAGTGTGTTTGATTGACTTTATTTTCTATGAAAAATTTCATTTTTTAATCCAAATTCCTATTTTCGGGATGTTTGATTTACATTTTTTTTTATGGAAAATATTTTTCAACTTTTGATCATATGATCATATTTTCCTCAAAAACAAGGAAAATATTTTTTTAGAGAGGGGTGATTTTTATTTTTAAGGTAATTCACTCTCTCTTTATCACTCTCATATACTCACCAATAAAAAAATGGACAAATATAATATTTTTTAGGTTGAAAACTAAATCAATCAAACACATTTAATTAATAATTTCTATACAAATAAGTTGTAGGCAATTGAATTGCTAGAATTTATTTTCTTCCCATACAAATTTTATGTTCACAATCAATAAGCTATAGAAAGCAACATATTTTATTATAAAGAAAAAAAAAGATAATTTTTTGAAGTAAATTACTCACCTTGATTAATATCGATCGAGTTTTAGAATTTACCTGTTTATATATCTAGACATTTTCACGATTGTTTATCAATACTTGAGCAAGTACAAATTAGTCGAATAGAAAAAAGAAAAACCCGACTTTGTACATGACTCAAGGACTAGAGGTATTATGAGTTATAAGTGTATAAGTATATAAAAAAGTGTTCATAGTAAAACTTGGATGGCCACTCAAACCAATGGTACCACTTAGTTTTATTGAATCTATGCTAGGAGTAAGTTGTGTCAAAATGGGTTGAGTTGCTCATGTCCAAAATGACCTACATTGCTAAAAACTTGAATCGAACAGGGCCAATATAAGGATTGATATGCCATAATGAACGTAACTTGTTGGTAATGAATAAAAAAGATAAATTGGACCGACCCAACTTTCAATATTGGTCAGTTTGCTCCTAGTCCAATCATTTTTTTTAGAATGTACTATTCAAGTCCGTTGACCCCCAAAAATGAACTCAACAGATACCGAACACACTCCTGCCACGTCAAGTACGGATTCGACGCGTTTCTACCGGATTGGAATTGATAGTTTGACTGGGTTGGATGTGGGAGGCACTTTCCGGCATGTGACAAAGATGTACGGACCTCAGCGGTATGACTACAGCGGTATTCGCGCTATCAACGAACACCCAATCGATTTGCCTTATTAAATCTCTCTTTTGTCACAAAATATGTGGAAGGATAGATATAATATCGAACGATAACACGTTTGTATTGGAATCTTGATATGTTCACTATTGTGTTTGTCGAAAATATGTAGAGAACCAAGTATATAAAATCTTATAAAAAGTTTCACAAGATGAATCTATTATTTCATGTCTTTTTTTTTCCAAGTACATATGCCAACCCCTTTTCTATACAAAAAGAAGCTATTTATACTAGTCTATCTGACGTGAAAGCCCTTGAATCAAATCTACGTGGCATTATCTCCGGACTCCAAGCCTCTGTCAATGTCTACTCCATGCAATTAACGTTTGGCAGAGGGTTAGTCATCCTAGTGGTAGGTTGGCATATCGACTCTTTATTACATGTCTCATCAATCACTTCTGAAAAATCTTCTGATTCATAATGGTGGGCAGCATCAAATTCTGTTGGATCAGGGTCAGCCTTTTGTTGAAGAGCTCTTGATGGTAAAGGGCTTCGGATATCTTTGTTGAGCCTCCGCACAGGGTTTTGGGAGTTTCAGTGCTTCAGACATAAGGAGCCTCTGCGTTTACATGGAAGAGCTTCAAGTAAGCTTCCATTATTACGATCGAAGGGACATAGGAAAAACAATGCTTCGGCTCCCAAAGGAGCCTTGGATAGCCATAGCTTTTGTTGACATTGACCTTGTAACCTTCCTGAAGACCTTCGAACTGGCTCCCTGTCAACTCGGCTACTAGGTGTGTGTGGCTGCCCACGTGGATATGTTGCTTACGTGGCGCTCATGTGGAGTGCTGATTTGGAGCCTCTAATTTTAGGGGGTAATAATAGTCCCCCAAGTCTATGCATGATTATTCATGTAATGCATGGACTTGTGGATGCCAGATGATCTTTTGGGAGGAAGAGTTTCTAACCCTTTGAGGTGGTCCACTCGTTGAAAACCCCTGTGCATTTCTGCTCTTAATGTATAGGGTATGTAACCAAAGTTGGGAGCGTCTGCCGTGAACAAAATAGCCTCGAACAGATATTTACGAGGAGTTCATTTCTCTTGAACAATCTATGAGAAGCACGAGGAGTCCTTAAAGATGGTGCCTAAATGATTTGATGCTATTGGCCGATTCCAAGGGAAAGTAATCATGATGGTGCAATTTTCAATACACGCAGCAGCCGCCACATTTAATGCATAATCATTGCTGTCTCTTATGTTTCCCATTTATATTCTAGACACGAGAGGGTGCGTGTGCCTGACGCCTTAATTTGGACCCTTGAATTCGAAGCATCTGGGGCAATAGATGGCTCTAATCTTAGTTTCTAGACGTACGGTTAGATGGTTTGGATCTTAATCCAACGGCTAGGGTTGATGCTTCTGGAAGATTGCTCAAATGGGATGTTGAACTCAGTGAATTCGACATCACCTACAAACCAAGGACAGCCGTCAAAGGGCAAGCCCTAGCTGACTTTGTGGCGGAATTCACCCATGTTCCAAACGTCGAAGAAGAAATGGAACCCTCCGAACCTCAAATATGGAGGCTATCAGTTGATGGGTCTTCTGGATGTCATGGTCAGGGGCATAAGTTATATTGGTTAGTCCAGAAGGGTACAAACTAACATGCGTCGTGATGTTCGGCTTCAAAACAACTAATAATGCGGCTGAGTATGAAGCTCTTTTAGCTGGCCTTCGATTAGTCAAAGAGTTGCAAATCAAGAGGTTCATAATTATCAGTGATTCCCAACTAGTAGTTAGCCAGGTTCATGGAAACTTTTTAGCCCGGGATAAAACTATGGCAGCCTATATAAATTTGTGGTGAGTTTTTTCACTTCATTCGAAAGTTCCAGTTAATACAAATACCGAGGTCCCATAATGCTCACGCTGATGCACTGGCTAAGTTGGCAAGTTGCAAAGATTCTGAGCTGCTCACTGTTGTCCCAATAGAACACTTACCCGACCCTCAATTGAGATCAGAGAGACGGTGATGTGGGTAAAAGATACTCCTCCCTGGATGAAACCCATCATATCTTATTTAAAGGACCAGACCTTACCTTCTCAAAGAGAAGAAGCTAAAAAAACTCAGGAGAAGAGCTACCCATTATCGTGGATTTTCATTACCCCTGCTGAGGTGCAACGGAGGAGAACATGCAGACTATGTACTTAGGGAAATTCATGAGGTTTCTGTGGCAATCATACTGGAGGTTGGTCGTTGGCACAAAAAGTACCTAGGCAAGGATACTACTGGCCCACCTTGAAAAAGGACGCGCAACAATTCATCCGAAAATGTGAGAAATGCCAACACTTCACTAACATTCAAAGACAACCTTCTCAAGAGCTGAATGTAGTTTCCAGTCCCCTGTCCATTTACAAAATGGGGGATTGATTTAATCGGACCCCTACCTAAGGGAAGAGGAAACGCTAACTATGCCATCATCGCTATTAATTACTTCACAAAATGGGTGGAAGCCGAGCTACTAGCAAAGATAACTGAAGTAAATATCTCCAAGTTTCTATGGAAGAACCTCATCTGCAGGTTTGGCATCCCTCATTCAATTATATCAGATAATGACAGACAATTTGATAACAAAAAAGTCAGAGAGATGTGTGAAGAGTTGGGCATCAAGAAATATTTCTCGTCCCCATATCATCCCCAGGTAAATGGGCAGGTTGAAGCTATAAACAAAACCATCAAGTATACCCTNTCAATTATATCAGATAATGACAGACAATTTGATAACAAAAAAGTCAGAGAGATGTGTGAAGAGTTGGGCATCAAGAAATATTTCTCGTCCCCATATCATCCCCAGGTAAATGGGCAGGTTGAAGCTATAAACAAAACCATCAAGTATACCCTGAAAAGGAAGCTTAATGCCTCAAAAGGAGACTGGGTGGATGAATTATCCCAAGTTTTGTAGACTATCAAAACCACCAGCCGAACCGCAATTGGGAAAACCCCATATTCTATGGCATACGGGGTAGAGGCTATGAGCCCTGTCGAGGTAGGTCTCCCATCCCCCAGAAGAATACACTTCAATGAGATAAGTATTGATGAAATAAGAAGGTGTGGGATAGACCTCCTTGAAGAAAGGAGGGATGATTCTCAAATCAAAATTGCTATGTACTAAAGGAAAATGACTGGGTACTTCAATGCCAGAGTAAAGAAAAGATCCTTCCAGGTAGAAGATTTGGTTCTCCGAAGAGTTTTCTTATCTTCCAAAGAACCAGGGACTAATACACTGGGACCCAATTGGAAGGACCCTATCATATCGAGAAAGAGGTCCGGCCCAGGACTTACTGGATTAAAGACATGGATGGAAGGGTACAGCCCCACCCGTGGAATGTTAAACACATGTGAATGTATTACCAATGAATGTAAATTACATCTGGAAGGTTTTTAGAAACTTTCCTAAGCGTAGGCACATCGGAAGAGAGGGCAACATCCTCAGAGGGGATCACCTTGCTTGAATTCTGAGACTGACCTCATATGCCTACCTTCGACGAATTTGAATGTCATGGGAGAAGCCCTTGCATGGATGAACCATCCACCATGCAAGGATGCGTAGGCACTTGCTTCGGAAGAGAGGACGGACCCCCAGCTGGTTCTCCTCACTTGAATTCCAAAGTTACACCCACATACCTCCCTCGACATGCTTCAGGGAGACGCCCTTGCATGGATGAACCATCCACCATGTAAGGAAGTGTAGGCACTTTGGAAGAGAGGGCGATATCCCCATATGGGATTACCTCGCTTAAATTCCAAAGCTGACCTCACATGCCTGTTTGAACGTCAGGGAAGAAGTCAAATACTCGAGAAAGTTTGGCCACTCACCTCTTAATTAAGCCAAAATGATTCAGCCTAAGTATGAAGTTACTCATGTTGATTTAACCTAGGTTCAAATTATTCAATCGCGTTAAGAAAGTCAGCCGCTCAAATTATTTGGTTAAGGCCTGTCCTGATTTAAAAATCAGACAACTTCGTTCATCTAAGTTCAATTAGCTCTAATTTGGTTAAGTTCAATTCAAATCTGTTTTGCGCTTAACGATTCGCTGGGGTCCGACTACTTTAAAGCAAGAAAATAGAAGTATGAATTTTTTATTCACTAAAGCAAAGAATACAATGGAAGGCCCAAAAGCTTTACAAATGATAAAATCAAGGTAAAATCTAGCATATTTTTTGAAAGGGGAAGGTGCTTGACCCTCAATAGCAGGAGTAGAAGCCACCTCCTCTGATGGAACCCTCGCCAGCACTATTTCCACACAATCATCCTCTGTAGGAGTCTGAAGTACCTTTTCTTCGATAAATTCTGCCTTTAACTCTGAGGCCAAGTCGTGGAACAACTCATCCACCTTACTGATCACCTCGTTGTAAACGAACTTCCTCCAGTAGGAGCCGAGGCTTCGATACTCCTTAGTATGATGGAAATTGGCAATAGAATTCCTAACTGCAATGTTACCCACCTCGACAACATCTAATTCATACATCTTACACTCATTGGCGTACCATTCTACTTGTTTCTCCATGAATTCTTGGACATTCCTACTGGCAGCAATCTAAACGCTCACCTTCTCCAGAGCATCGACAGTAAGCCTTTGATGGTCATTGGAGATCTCCAATTTCTTGGTCAGCGAGGCCACTTCACATTGTGATTCGTGGACCTCCAGCTTCATGGCTTCGATTGCAGAAAGGGCGGAGGTTAACTTTGCCTTATCTTCAACTTTTTGAGCCTTTAACTCGTCAACTTCGGCTTTAACCCTCCTCAGTTCAGCATCGGTAACATTTAGCTGGGTGTTCACCTTTTCCAGAGCCTCGACAGTGAGCCTCTGGTGGTTGTTTGAAGTCTCTACTTTCTTGTTCAGCGAGGCCATATCACATTGTGACTCATAGACCTATTGCTTTATGACTTCAATTTCGATCAGGGCAGAGGCTAACTTTGCCTCATCTTCAACTTTCTGAGCTTTAAACTCTTTAGCTTCTGCTCTGATCCTCTTTAGTTCAACTTCGATAACATTTAGTTTTTCATATGAGGCTTTGTTCCTCAGCTGAATGTCGGCCAAATCTTTCTGACATTCCAGGGCTACTCCAAAAGCCCTGGCACTCTGGCTTACCAGGGTCGCAGTAAGGCCCATCGCGTCGTTGTAACCACGTAGTCTTGCCACCTTTCAATCCAAAACTTACTGAAAGCCCCGGTGGCACCAAGGACCTCAGCAGGATTGCTTCAACGAGGCTATTTTCATTTTCTTTGAGGACACAATTGTTCCGAAGCTACCGGAACACTCACCAACATGGGCCAATTTCATTTTCTTTGAGGGCTCTTTAGCTTTCCCCTTATCCTTATCAATTGTGAACTGATTTTCTTAGGAGACCTCATTTTCTACGTCCTTCACGGGTGAATCCCTGACAAGGCGTTCTAGCTTTTGCCTGGTCCCTGAAGAAGATCTTCGAGAGGTGGCGTTAAGAATTGTGGCCGTATTAGGTTTAAGATACTCCCTCTTGGGTGCCATTTATTCAAGTTTTGTGAAATATTCCTTGAATCCAATCACAAATGAAAAGGGAATGTGATAAAATCTGTCGTCGGGAAACTCTTAGAGAGTAAAAAAATTTGTGGCAAGTAAAGTGTTAAAATGACAAGATTATATATTTTATACGGGGGACAAGATGAGTCCCAGCAGCAGATTGAAGTCATTATGATTAGAAGCATCCAAATTTTCGTACAATCTGAGCCATAGAATCCAATCGATTTTTCTTGTCAACGCCCCAGATCTGCACGTGTATCTCACGAAAGGGCATCAGCATGTGGATGAATCCTAGAAATCACGTAAGCAAATAATTGGCCATCATTGTGCGTTTAATTCAATACGGCTGTGCGTATATTGGGAATCGATTCATTACAGTTGTCACCTTGGACACGAAACCATCAAATCACGTACATGCTTGGAGATAAGCTTATACAGCAGCAATAGAGGTCGCCAATAATTTCTCCCCAACAGGAACCCCTGAACGAGGTGGGGGGATGTCGGAGGAACTACCCACCCCGGTGGTAGATACTCGAACATTTTTCTTAGGCTCCTCAACGATAGCTTTTTTTTTTCCCTTATCTGCTGGAGGGGACCCACTCTCATTTTGAGGTACAACTTCCTTGCTGACCCTCTCAACCTTCCTCTTTATCTGCCTCCCCCCAACAGATTTGCCTTTTACCCCATTTCTGCAAGAGGTTGAAGTGGCAGCCAATATAGTTGCCATATTAGGGGTGGGGAGCTTCCTATTGTCAACATTTTCTGCAAGAAACGAGTATTAAAGCTAGAAGCATGTAAAACAACACACAAGCACACGTTATATTGAAAGTATCAACAAAATTTCCTACCTCTGGAGGCCATCCATTTAAGTCTTCGTAAAATCGTCGGAGAACGATCAGATTGTCACAATGCCAAACTGAGGTGGGCAGACAATAGATATCTGATAGAACCTTCCAACGACTCCTATCAAGCTTGAAACGCTCAACAATTCTTGAAAAATGACAAGTATAGCGTTAGTAAGAAGAGTCGTCCAATAATTATAAGAAGAAGTTATGAACCGACACTCACTGGGTTCGAAGTAGGAGGTTGGAACTTTGATAAAGGGGACAGTGTCACCCTCACACTCATGCCACTTTCCCCAAACCCAGAACTAAGTCTCTTTCCACCTTTTGATGGATGAGGAAATACCCATCACTAAAGGAGCATGTGCTCCGCATGGGCACATGGAGTACCGACCCCTGAAATTCCCTTTACCTAATGACCTAGGCTGAAAAACATTTTTAAAAAACACAAAGAGGCATCTCCTTACCCAAGGAGGTCTGCTTCCAGAGAATATAGGACCCAACTAGCAGGGCCCAGGCATTCGAAGAGAGTTGGGTAGGTACCAGTCAATATAACCTAAGGACGGCTCGGAAAAAATGATGAATAGGAAGGCGAAGCCCCGATTTAAGGAAAAAGTCACTAATAACAACACACTCCTACCTTGAACGATAGGCCCACTCATCAGGAGAGGGAGATATGAGTTCATTATTATAAAAGATCCTATATTTCTCCATAAGGTTAGCGAGGAGGGTCGGATTAGCGTTTGATGAAATCTTTGCTGTCCCCCAGGCTATCCCGTCATCTTCTCTACCAAACCTTTCTCTAGACGTAGTTACACCCCTGCCAGCCCTAACAAGGTCGGCAGTATGAGTAATCTCAACCCCCATCTCACAAGCTAGCCTAGGTATCCCCGCACTATCCTCGAAAGAAAAAGAAGAAGAGGAAGCAGAAAATGCCATTGATCCCAAAACTCAAATAAAACTCTTCATGGAAAATGCTGCAAATTCACAATACTTACAGATGTATCTTGAAGAAAAAGATAGGAAAAAACTTGAGAATGCAAAGGAAGCTTGTATACTTGAACAGACTGAAAAAGATGAAGCTTGCGGACGATATTTGCGTGAAGATAGAGGGAAAATAATTTTTCTTAAGAGTAATCTCCTTTTATAGGCATGAAAATTCAATCCCAGCCGTTGGATTAAGATCCAAACCATCTAACCGTACGTTTAGAAACTAAGATTAGAGCCATCCATTGCCTCCAGACGCTTCGAATTCAAGGGTCCAGATTAAGGCATCAGATGCACACGCCTTCTCATGTCTAGAATATAAATGGGAAGCAGAAGAGACGGCCATGATTACGCATTAAATGTGGCAGCTGCTGCGTGTATTGAAAATTGCACCATTATGATTACTTTTCCTTGGAATCGGCCAATAGCATCAAATCATTGAGGCACTATATTTAAGGACTCCTTGTGCTTCTCATAGATTGTTCAAGAGAAATGAACTCCTCGTAAATATCTGTCCGAGGCTATTTTGTTCACGGCAGATGTTCCCAACTACGGTTACATACCCTATACATTGAGAGCAGAACCTCATAAACAAATGGATCAGACTTATGGGCATCAGAAACGCACAGGGGTTTTCAACGAGTGGACCACCTCGAAGGATTAGAACCTCTTCCTCTAAAAAGATCAGCTGGCATCCGCATGAATAATCATGTATAGACTTGGGGGGACTATTGTTACCCCCCAAAATTAGAGGCTTCAAACTAGCACTCCACATGAGCTACCACGTAAGCAGCATATCCACGTGGGCAGCCACGCACACCCAGTAGCTGAGTTGACAGGGAGCCAGTTTGAAGGTTTTCAGAGAAGGTTACAAGGTCAAAGTCAACAAAAGTTATGACTATCCAAGGCTCCTTCAGGAGCCAAAGAACTATTTTTCCGATGTCCCTTCGACCCTAATAACAGAAGCTTACTTGAAGCCCTTCCATGTAAACGCAGAAGGTCTTTATGTCTGAAGCACTGAAACTCCCAAAACCCTCAGTAGAGGCTCAACAAAGATATCCGAAGCCCTTTACCATCAATAGCTCTTCAACAAAAGGTTGACCCTGATCTAGCAGAATTCGATGCTGCCCACCATTATGAATTTGAAGATCTTTTAGAAGTGATTGATGAGATATGTAATAAAGAGTCAGTATGCCATCCTACTACTAGGACGACAAACCCTCTGCCAAACATTAATTGCATGGAGTAGACATTGACAAGAAGCTTCGAGTCCGGAGATGTTGCCACGTGGATTTGATCCAAGGGCTTTCACGTCGAATATACTAGTATAAATAGCTTCTCTTTGTATAGAAAAGAGATTGGCATATGTATCTGGAAAAAAAAAAAGACATGAAATAATAGATTCATCTTGTAAAATTTTTTATAAGATTTTATATACTTGGTTCTCTGCATATTTATGACAAACATTACAGTGAACATATCAAGATTCCAATACAAACGTGTTATCGTTCGATATCATATCTATCCTTCCACATATCTCGTGACAAAAAAGAGACTTAATATGGGAAATCGATTGGGTGTTCGTTGATAGCGCGAATACCAATGTAATCATACCGCCGACGTCCGTGCATATTTGGCTCTGGCCAGAAAGTGCCTCTTGCGTCCAATCCAGTCAAACTATCAATTCCAATACGGTAGAAACGCACCAGATCCGTACTTGATGTGGCAAGAGTGTACCCGATATCTATTGAGTTCATTTTTTGAAGTCCACAACGAGGCAGATTAAGGGATGTTGATCCAGACTGACCTACTCATTTTGTCGATTGACCAAAAAGTCCAGTAAGTTGTCATCTGATAGTCTCTTCAGGTCTAAAATCCATTGACGTGTCTTGGATTTAATCAGTGTGCATATTCTTGCTTAATTTCTTGGTATGTTATTCAATGCTCCAAACAAATGACAAATTACAAGTCTAGAATCAAAGCAAAGGATAAAGTCGTTTTAGTCTTTTGGAATCAGTTAAGGTGGCCTTTCCTTCATCCTTAAAAGCTACATTAATTCCTCCAAATACTCTCATTCTTCCCATCAACCTCAACATATTTCCATGGAATATCTTACCTTATCGGAAGAAGATGGTATGCATGTGTTTCTACCTGTTAATAAGTGTTTTTTTTCCCTAATGGTAATTATCCCTTTTTTTTTTGTTTATGTTCTTTTGGGTACTTAATTAGGGATCTCGAGGTCAACCTCAGATACACCACCTAGTCACTATACGATGAAAATTCAGTTATTTTCCCAACTCGCAAAGAAAAAAACAGAGACGTACCAGTCATCCGATTTTGAGGCTGGAGGCTACAAATGGTACAATAATTATATGTCTTTGTTTGGTTTTTATTTTTTTGAAAACTCATTTTCTCCTACACATTCTCCTATAAATTAATATTACAAGTAAATAAAAAAAAAATCGTTACTTTTTAACGGCACAATCTTCAACAAAACACTATTTAAAAGATGCATTTTTTGCCCAAAAATAAGGCTCAAACAATACGTATGCATACATATTTCATGTGTACTTAATTATTATTTATAGGTGTGATTTAAATGTGAAATTAATGTCGCAGGAACTTGGTTGTTTACCCAAATGGAAACAAAGACAAAGGTATTACGGACCATATTTCTGTGTACTTGGTGATGACACAAGTAGAGTCTCTCAATCCTGGCTGGGAGATTCATGCGACTTTTCGATTGTTTTTGCTTGATCAAAATAAAGACAATTATTTTACACTCGAAGGTATAGCTACCTACACCTACCTATTAAATTTGAAATTAATTGAAGTCGGTTTAACTAATTGTGTGATCATCGAATGAACTAGATATTGCGGGGAAAAGGTTTCACAAAATGAACCTATCACCCTCTTCAATGATCCCGCAAAGGGATATCTGGTGAATGACACTTGCAAGTTTGGAGCCGAGGTTTATGTTACTGAAGAAAAACTCACTGGAAAAGGGGAGATTTTATCAATGGTCAAAGATCCCATCAGCTACAAACACACTTGGAAAATCGACAATTTCTCCACTTTAACTGATGAATATCTAGACTCCCAACCGTTCAATGCTGCCGATCAAACATGGTATAAATCTTTTCTAATCAAACTCCATCTCATCTCGACTATTTTCCACGTTGTGTAAAAGTAAGATTGGTGGATGCAGGAAGATACGGTTATATCCGAAGGGGAGAGGCATTGGAAAAGACAACTATATATCGTTATATCTTGTATTGGCAGAACCCAAAAAACTTTCTCCTGCAACTAAGATGTACACCAATTTCACCTTACGTATATTAGACCAAATTAATGGAAAACATGACGTTGGTACAGGTAAATCACGACTCATATAATATCGATATTGCGAAGAATCAACAAACCTCCCATGATAAACAATACGGTTTCGAAAGTAATTTGTGTGGTGTGCTTTTGCAGCTACTTACTGGTACAGTGCATCAAATAATTCATGGGGCTGGGCAAGATTTACGTCGTTAAGTTTTTTTAAGATGTTATCGGCTGGTTTGCTGGTGAAGGACAGCTGCATTGTGGAAGCTGAGGTTACTGTCAATGGCATGACTGATGAACTTTGAGATGCACTTCTACATTAATAGTATGGTTAAGGAAATAAACTATTTTCCTTTTCATGAAATAAAAAAAGGAAATTGCAACAGATGTAATCTTTGTGTGAATGCTAATTTACCACTACGTTATGTAATAAAAGTATTGAAATAGAAATGACAAATTTAAATCTTTTAATCTAAAGATATTGTCAGAACCCTCATTTTATGATTTTCGCTTTTTATTATGTGCTCACTACTAAGCAATTCCTACTAGTTTGGGATGATATGCAATGAAATGTGACACAATAGTCATATTTGATACTAAGCCCTTGTTTGACAAACATTATTTTGGGAAAAAAAAAAGAGTTTTGAATAGTGATTTTTTAGAGAATATGTGGTTAAAAAGTATATTTTTTTTTATTTACGCGCAAAATATTTTATTATGTAAATATGTTGTTGAAAATGAGTACGAGAATTGAAGAGTTTTGGAATAATAATTGTCAAATAGGGGCTAAATTAAAGTCCGATAACATAATTGAGACAAATTAAAGTTTTAAACGGAGTGTATTGATTATTTTGGATGATGTACCATTTATAAATCATTGAACATAAATCATTACTCTATACCATTATCCACTTACGTACTCGGAATAATATTATTCTATCGTTGGGTTTACTTATGTATTGGATTCAACCTTAACCCTAACTTCGAGAGCAATAACAAATGAAAAAGAAATTAGAAAACTATCAAAGAACACGTATTTATAGTGGTTTACTCAAAAATGGGTAACATTAATTAAGAAAAATGGG
>CAIGRS010314736.1:0-38742 GCA_903798395.1 Fraxinus floribunda | reverse complement strand
TTTATTGCTATAATGATTATGGAAAAGGAAAATCGTGTCAAGTACACTCAAGGTCAGTCTGTCACCAAGGTAAGCATTGACCTGGGGGGAAACTATTGGCATCCGACCTCTGAGGTCGTTAAGTACAGTTTGTGATATACATTAAGCTTGAGCTAATGTGAGCTCGAATATGTGAGATTAGCTCGGATTGCGATATTTATTGAGGTTTAAGGGGATAAAATGATTATAGATTTCTTACATATTGTACAAATAGTCAATTGACAAGTGACATATGGAAGGTCTTACATCAGGACCTACTAAATCTACTAATCACATGCTTTAGCTTCCTTATCTAAGTAACTCATTAACTGTTGGGAACCACATGTAAGGTTAACTCATGATGACCTGACAGGCCGAGCTCATTAACCAATCCAAACGTGCCAGTAATGTACTTTCTCAACTCGGCACTGTAGTTGATAAGATAGGAAGACGAAGGATACATGTAGATTATCAACATCATGGTCTACCGAACGCCGACAACCACAAAGAACTCAGTTATTATCTTTAAAAATGTTAGTTTTTTTTGTTGATTTAAGAGTGATTTTTCATTTTGAAAAGTTTATGAATTTTTTGCAATTCGAAGTTGTTATTTATCATGTTTTCTTCATTAGTTAGGTAGATTGAGTAGAATATTGTAAATGTACATGTTTAGCAAAGGATTTGTCGCCGAAAATATCCAGAAATGGCAATTTTCTCTCCATTTTCGATGACCGACAGTGTAAGAGACACTATAGCATAATGTCCGTGACTTTTAACAGTTGGGTCGAGACTTTTTGCAGTTTGGGCCAACTGTTAAAAGGAGAGCATAATGTCCTCGACTACATGCTCACATGGAAAACTCTCCAACTTGTCATTGCACGTTGATCATGAAACCATTATTGCAACTTGTTACGAATGTTCTCAATCATTGCGAGGATTGATAATTCTTTATCCTTCTTAAATAATGCGTTGAGACTCGCATTGTTTGATGTCATTAGGTTGTATCGACGACCTGAGAAATGTGATCACGCCAATGTTCAATCCCCGTATTGTCAGATACTCTCGGCAAAGATTTGCTTCCTGTTTCTACTATGAACTTATTACACTCTTCAACACTATAAGTTTCAGCCGCTCTTCTGAACAATGAAAAGATGTATGTGCCTGAAACTTAGTCTTAATGTTGCCTAGTATATGATACATGCAATATCCATGATGTGTCTCGGGAAATACTTTGGCGATACCATTTATTATTGAAATTTTCCCATCAGTTACGATGGCAAGGTCCTCGACTTCCTCAATTGCATCTCTTAGCTTTGTGAAGAACTAACATATTGACAGATCATTCTCGCTATTACTATACATAATGCTAAAGGGTAAATTTGGATGTTGACATCTTTAGCAATAATTAACTTGCCTTCGTATCTAGCTTTCAGAGTTATACCATCGACTAAACTTAAGGGTCGCATCGCATTTTAAAATCCCCGAATGCATTGTTCAAGAGCCATAAAGAGAAACTTAAAGCAATTATCACCATCCATCTGAATAAAAAATTCCGAGGCAGGACTAGTTCTTCACATGGTATTTCCATAACCTGGCCAATTTAGCATAGTTACCTCGATCAAGCCTGTTAAATCATACAACGCAAATTCTTTGGCATTCCAGGCCTTCGGTACCTCATGAACACTCCGTAATCTCGATGAACTTTGTTAATGATATCCGAAGGTCTGTAGATCGTCCGTGGGTCTTGATACTTGTGCATTATCTATCGACCAATAAATCATGCTGGAGCTTGCCTATGATTATTTTGACGAACTCCCATTTCGCAATATGATATCGGAAGGTCTGTAGATCGTCCGTGGGTCTTGATACTTGTGCATTATCTATCGACCAATAAATCATGCTGGAGCTTGCCTATGACCATTTTGACGAACTCCCATTTCGCAAGTATGTTTCCGTGTATACTTACAAACTATAAAGAACTCATTCGTGTCCATTTTTATCGCTCGCAAACGTCAATGACAACTGTCGTTGACGCAGACAATCATCAACAATGACTTGTTTGATTTTTTAACTTTGAACTCAAAAGTTGTATTCGGTACAATTCGATGCGCAACTTCCTGTAAATCTTTCTTTATTTCAAACAGTTGATTAACGTACAAATTCTCATCATTAGGAACCACATGCGAAAAATTAGATCGGTCCACTCGTTCCAACTTCTGCACTCCCACCCCCACTTATGTTTTTGAAGGGATAAAGCAATCAAATTTTCATTTGTAAATTCATTGTCATTATTGCCGTCGTGTACTAGCAATGAAATTCTATGTGTAACAGTGAGATCACGATGATGAACAACTGACTCGAAAATAACCACATCATCTTCACGAGTTATCTCCAATGTGTCCCAAAAATCATTGACATTGTGATGTCCTCCATCAGAATCTCCGTGTTCAATTTCGGTGATATCGTTCCTCACTAAAGTCATCCAAAGAGGAGTCGTGTAAATTTTGTTCAATTCAAATAGATAATTCACTTCTTCATCTCAAGTAACCTTCATAAATGGAATCAAAATAGATGAATCATCATTGAATCGAAATCTCAATTCCATATCATACTGAGAGGGGTCACATTCAACTTGTTTTGTAAATCATGGTACATTCCTGCATATGTTTAAAAAAAAAGGAGTGCTACTCTGCCAGGTCGGTAAAAGACCTGGCAGAGGCAATGGGTCATAGGGAGGGTGGGTGTTTTTACATTTTTTGGGGTTTTTTTAATGAGGGACTCACCTCATGTGAGATAAAACTCTCTACGAGGCCTGGTAGAGGAGTTTTATTCTTAAAAAAAATTATAGATCTGTTAAAAAAATTATATACATTAACTATTTATGTCGAAATAAATTTAACAATTAAAATGTAGATTGATTAAATGAAAACATAATTAAACATATGTAAATATATTTATCGATTCGAAATGATTGATATAAAAAAATTCAGATTTCAATGTTTGATAAATTTTTCAAATTTTAAGGTTGAAACAGATGAAAGATGAGAGTTTTTATCCGTGTTGAAATAAAGAGATAACAAAAAGTTAGTTGATTTTGAAATTTTACGTTAGGAGTGTTTGATTTTTGTTTGTTAACTAAAAAATAGTATTGTCTTTTAAACAGAGCAATATTTTATATACTTGATGGAGTTTTTGTCTTTTGCTATCAAATATGTCATCGTGGAAATATAAATAAATTCAAAATTCAAAATAGAAATATGAGGCTTTGATCAGGTCAATTTTAAAAGTAATCCATCCACTACGTTTGATAACCTGGGTATCTAATAGCAAATTTTAGACGGGTTACTTTTGGTTTCTTTAAAGTGAAAAAAAAGAAGTCAAATTTATTTGTTACAAAATGAGTAATTTATGTATTACAAATTCCACGTGTTGTGTATTGGATTGTTTATTATCCAATGGACATGGATTAATCTGTGTATTTACTAATAGATCTTGTTAAAAATGTTAAACCTAGCATGATCCATTATACTGAGACCGTAAATCATTTCATAGAGGCAGTCAAACTGCAGTGTCCACATTATAACCAGTTTAACTATTAACCAAATCCGGCAACTTATGTGAAAACTAAAGTTCACCATAAATAAGGTTTTAACACCAGAAATTTGCAATGGTTGGGTCGTACCAAAGGTTCAAAAACCTCAAATACAGAAAATAATTTACAGAAAACATGTTCAGTAAAATGTTTTCAAAAGTCGATCTAATTATTCTAAAGCCATATCCATGTTCTTATCTTTGCAAGTACCAACACCACTGCGTTGCTACACGCCAAGCACAATTCTTAAGACACAGAAGTACAAAATCATAGCATAGCAAACCCACAAACAGGGGGTGTCTCCTCCATAGCAAAACTTGGCCGGTGGCCTTAAGACGATCCATTGTGTACAGGTGCAATCGGCCACTTCCATTCAGAAGTCAAGATTTAGAACCCACCAACATGTTGCTTTGGTACATTACCATATCGTCCAGGAATCGAGTTATTGCTGCCATAAGCTGGAGGAGCGTTGCTCAAGCCAGGACAATCTTTTGCCCAGTGCCCAATTTGATGGCATTTAAAGCACTCGCCACCAGCACTTGCCCCAGGAGTTGGGTTACTGCTCCCATAAGCCGGAGGAGCATTGCTCAAGCCGGGACAATCTTTCGCCCAGTGTCCAATTTGATGGCATTTAAAGCACTCACCACCAGTACTTGCCCCAAGAGTTTCCCTATTGCCATAGCTACTTCCATAAGATTGTCCCTGGCCAGTCATAACATTTGGACAATTCGCAGAACTATGACCCGTACCACCACAGCTATTACAACTCGTATGAATTCCAGTCAGGCCAGATGAAGCAAGAGTGGAACTACCGTACTGATTAGAATATGGACGCGCCATACTTGCTGATACACCAGTTTCTCTAGGCAAGTTGCTAGTATTTCCACTGTAATTCATAGTAGATGCAGTGGGTTCCCTATATCCAGTACCAAAACCACTGCTATTCATTCCAGAGGTTGAGCCAACATTTTCACTCTTCAGAGGTAGAAAACCAGAGTCCTCTCCTTTGAACTTAGCTATTGAGTCCAGAAGATATCTGGTCTCTGTTTGGAAATTTACTTTCTCTGCTTTGACTACAGTTGACTTTACACGCTGTTCATCGCTAAATGTCTCCTCCTTCACTTTCAACTTGAAAAAGTACTTTGTAAAAAGAACACTACGCATGACTTCGGCGAATTTCTCATCGTCTTGTTCTTCATACTTCAAGTAATACAAATCTTTTGCCGATATACCCATTATCTCCTCCCCACATTCCTGAAAAGCAGTCACCCATGTTAAGCCAGTGTGATCCTGAATCTGGAGCTGGAGTATATACCTATAATCACATTCATCAACCAACTGATCACATTTATCACAACGCCATTTCCCATCGCCATTATTCGTAACCTTTTTGTTGCACTGGCGATCCCCATTCATGATGGGACATGCAGTGTAGCAAAAGTTGTCCACTTTTATAAATGAAAGAGTGGCAGACACTGTAATCCAATCAGGCTTCTCAGAAGTCCCTAATCTTTCGTCCTTAATCTGAGTTATAGTTTTCCTCACATCTGTCCGGACCATGCTCGTTTCCCTGGAGATGGATACAGAAGGTGTGTGCTTTCCATCCTTTTCAAACCATACTTTGAGTTTGTGGGCCTCTGGAAAATCTGGCTCTATAAACAGCTGGCTAGTAGATATGGTTCCTACCGCTTTTCCATTAAAATCATTCACTCTACCAGATTTGATTGCCAAAACAGGAAACACCCCCGAGTCGCACATGTTCTGAAGTGTTTGACCTTCTGCATTGCAAAAGCTTCCCCACAAGGTTAATTCAACACTTCTGCCAGATGTATCCTTCAGTTGGAGCGCTCTTTTCTGAGTTTCAGTGCCATTTTTTCTCATTATTGAGCTGGATGGGCTGATAGATGAAACTACCCCAATCACATCCACAACACTGTTGTTCTCCACGCCTTCAATTTCATCTATGGAGCGAAAATGAAATTGCTGCTGCGGTATAGATTTATCATCCTCAAAGCAAGGCTCGACAGTTGAAGTAGCATCAAGAAAAATTTCATGTTCATTGCTTAGGTGGTTGAAATTCTTTTGAGCAGGCTTCAATGTTCCCTTTGAGATCATATAAACTCTACCAGGTTCAATTTGGTTGTAAAACTGATCCGCCACAGCATTAAAGCAGGTTACCCTTATTTCCCCACCTTCCGAATCGAGAAGATCAAAAGAAAATACTTTACCATCACCTCGAGGATTGTTGTAGTGCCTGAGTTCCCCCTTTGCTGTCACCCTAGCCTTAATAGTCCACCTGCCTTGATATGGATTTAGTGCAGCAATAGGAATAATCCTTGGAGCAGCTTCATTTTTTGCTATAGGTCCTCTATTAGCAAACATTGGAGATGGCTGCTGGTATAATGACTGAGGTGGGCGTACATAACTAGTTGCAGGAGCCCGTGAAATCCCATAACCAGACTCTGTCCTGGGATAGGTCGGAGGCGCATTAATTGAATTATATTTTCCTGCATCAGTATTGGTGGCATAGGAGTTTGAGCCTGCAATTCTGCCAATTTCAGAAGTTGGTAGTCCACCAACTATGTTAGGCCTAGGAGCTGAACCAGCAACATAAGATTGAGTAACAGTTGCATTAGCTGGCTGATGCAATGGCTGAACTGAGGCTGACGATCTGGGTATGGAGAAGCCCTCCCCATCAGTCTTAAGTGGCAGTGGCCCGTAATGCTTCGGTTCGCCAATGGTATCACATTTATCAAGTATCACATCCAGATTAATAATAATTATAATCCTGCTCAATATTGTAAGAGAAAGTGGTCAATATACTAGTAACTTAATAAAAAAACAGTTCATATAATATAAAACAATGAGAAAGTCCAAGGAATAAACTATCTAGAAAGTATGATAACAGATTCACTTGCTCTGGGAAGTCCAGTACAACTGTAGACCCCACACTGGGTAATATGAAGCAAAATCTAACCATAGAATGAGAAAACTACTATAATGTAAATGCCTTGGTCAAAAATTACTCAACTTGAAGGCCAAGAGTCTTCTCACTTTAAGAGGGAACAAGTTATTCTAATGAAGCATGTGTTCAAACTGCTTTACTAGATAAATTAGTTAAAAGCATAAGTCAAAAAGCCCAGATTAGCAGGTATCATAAGTAGCATGTGAATGAAGAAAGAGACCCAGCCTTTTGAGACCTGTTTCTAAAGTCAAAGATGAAAAAATTACAATATCGCATCTAAAGAGGAACACATTTTCATGTAAACACAAACATAAATGCATTAATATAATGAATTACTTGTATTCATAAATCACAAACCTTGTGAAATAGGTAAAGAAAAAGGAGGAAGAAAGAAAAACATATACAAAGTCTATTATTTCCCAGACATGTAAAGAATTAATTTTGGGACATATATATTTTGTCCATTATACCCTTACACACACACACACACACACACACAAAAAAGGAAAAAGGAAAAAGGACCCTTTGTTTTGATTGCAGCAAATTCTCTTGAAATTTGATGCAATTTTCTTTGCTTTTTAGATCAATAAAACCGAGTTAAAAACCTAAAGATACAATGTTTAAGACAAGTATAATCTATTCAGTCATTGGTTTCTACTACCAACCAAATGATGAGTTTAAAAGGCAATATAGTTTAGAAACATCTACAAATTATGATTTCCCAGGATTTATAATTTTCCACTCAATTCCTGCCAACATGACTTTTAACTCCTGAACCCATAACACTTCACACTTGACTTACAAGAATACACTACACAATAGTCAGATTACCATCAGAATTTCAAATTTCTAAGAATCAGGGTGTTGTTCCAAATTAATTTACATGAATTTCTGAAAAAAATTATCATCTGTCTAAACAAATGAGAATTAAGTAAAAAAAATAAAATAATCGCACAATACTTAATCAGACAAACAACCACAATCAAACAACCAATAATAGGTAGCATAATTTCGCAAGCTCACATTCGTGTCTGGATGACATTACAGACGAACTCCGTCAACTTAACAATAGATCCCTTCAGCAATTTATCCGTTTGGACCAATTCGTTCTTCTGGGTCGCCAGCATTGCCTGCTGGAGAAACGACCCGTCCGACAACAGGATCCGATACCTCTCATTGTTGCTATTCTGGTTCTGGGTATTGACTAGCCTAATGTCGGACACTTGCAGCACGGGCTTTATTTCGGTTGCCTGAACTTCGCCTCTCGCCAGCATCGCAATTGCGCCTTCGGTTAAATTGACTGGAGGCATTTCTTGAGTGAAACGATTAGGGTTTTTGGATTGTAAATCGATTGTTTGTTTGATTTGGGAAAGATGAAAGGGGATAAAATGGAGAGTTGGAGGGAAAAATGAAACGTCAAAAGGGTTTTGAAAACCCTAGGAAAGAGAGAGGCGGGATAATGGTTCCACTTTCCTCGTTTCGGCTGAAGAAAATGATTAACAAAAATGGGAAAATAACAGATATAGTCCCCAATATATTAAAAATATATCATTTAGGTCCGTATTTAAATCTATTTTCACACTCAGTCCCCAATCTAATTCAATAAGAAAAATTGTATTTGTACCTAATATTTTACCTAGAGGCTAGAGCCCGTTTAGTAGAGATTAACATCGGATTAAAATTGAAAAATTAGTCGTTATTGTTGACTTTTATTATACGAATGAGATCCAATAACGGCTATATTTTTAATTTTAATCGGTACCAAACGAGCTCCTAATGTTTTACTGAAGGGAAATTATAAAAAATCAGGTGTTTAAAGAATGATTTTTAAAAATTAGGTCCAAAATTTATTTATTAAAAAATCAAGTATTATATTAAAACCATAATTCATAACCTAATTTATCTATCTACTCCCTTCCCTACTCTCTCCCTACTCTCTCCCTTCCCCTATCCCTCTCTCCCTCGCCTCTTTGCATCGCGACGCTGTCGTTCGCATTCACGCCGCGACATCGTCGCTCTCTGCATCGTGATGCTGCTATTCGCGTAGCAGCGACGTCGCGACGCTGCTGCTGTTCGCACAAAGCATCGTGGCGGTAGCGGTGCAGTAGGCATGCAGTGAGGTGCTGGGCGTACGTTGCAGATCTATTGGTGATGTTGTGGATCTGTGGGTGTGCATTGCGAATCTGTTGGTGGTGTGTGGTTGTAGTTTGGGCGGATCTATGGTGGTGGTTGGTGTTATTGTTGGTGCATGGTTGTGGCGGTGGAGGAGGCAGATCTGTGGGTGTGCATTGCGGATCTCTTGGTGGTGTGTAGCTGTGGTTTGGGCGGATCGATTGGTGGTTGGGGCGAATCTATGGTGGTTTGGGCGGTGGTGGTGGTGGTGGTATTGTTGGTTGATGGTTGTGGCGGTAGCGGTAGCGGCGACGGCGGCGGTAGGGATGCGACGACTTTAACTGTGATTGGTTGTCGTGAGGTGGTGGCGATTTTGTAGTGGGGGCGGCGACGTTGATGATTATTGTTTACAGTATGTGACCAAGTATTTAGTTATTTGTGACTTAGTATTTAACTGTGATCTAAAAATCTGACAATATGTGACTCACAAATAACATGTGACCAATAAATTTGCAAAATATGTGACTTCAAAATCATTAGTAACTAATTAATTTGATAATAGGTGACCAATAAATAAATTGTGACATGTATATATGACCATTAATTGTGACCTAATTAATAAATATTTTTAATTAATTACCTAATACCTGAGTTTTGAATTGTTAATATCTACATGATTTTTGAATTGTTGTAAACAATTCACTTGAAATATGAATTTTTTTCCTTTACTGAATTGACAAGTGGCGATCCTTTATTGCCCACAGACGTCCCCCAATATGGGGCAGCCACCTTTCAATCCCAGACGCCCCCAATATGGGGCTGCCACCTATCAATCCGATAATTTGTTAGGTAAAAAAAATTAGGGGTGTGTTTGGTACAAATTTTAATCCATCACACAAACGATCGGCTCCTAAGGCCCCGTTCGATAGAGATTAAAAATGTAAATATAGTCGTTATTGGGTTCCACTCGTCTAATAAAAATTAATAATAACGACTAATTTTTCAATTTTAATCTGATTTTAATATTTACCGAACATGTCCTAAGTGTCCATAGGCACCCCCAATATGGGGAGCCACATGTGAATTTCAGACGGCCGGGCTGGCACGTGTCAATTCGATAACTCGTTGGGTAAAAAATTAGTTAGTTATAACATAATTCAGATAAAGCAAAAGCAAAAACAAAATACAAGTAATCTGCTTGTGTTTGACTGACTGGCTTATTGAAAGAAAAGCTACAAAATTTCAGTCTTCTAAACTCCTAGAAATTCATAAATCACACACCGAGCGTAAATAAATATCCAAATACCATTCCTTGTCTCCCCCAAAACTCCGATCACCGGATGAAATCTACGTTGAGTTGGGTTTGCGGAAGGAAACAATAATCATACCCTTCCGCGACGTCCCCATTTACAAATCCTTATGGTTTTCCCAGAGGAAGAGCAGAAGAAGAACGTCAACATTAGTCTTTTTTACATAATTATGCGTTCTTGTTTTGCCCTTGCCTTTTGCCTCTTTTCCTTGCTGTTACTATCATTTTTCCTGCTTCAGCTAGCTGTTTTGGATGGGAATATGTGGATTTGGAACCCCATTTCTTTGCCCTCTCAATGCAAAATAGTCTCCAGCAGTAAGTCAGCATTACTATTCGAATTCTTTTACTTTTATGTATTTAGCTATATCTTATTTTGTTGGTTTTAATAATTTTCTGGAGTTGAGTTATTTTCTTTGTTTATATTAGTTGATAATTTGTGGAAATGTGGAAAGAACATGACCTTTGGATAATTGTTAATGTTTGGTTGGAAGAAATACTATGCCAATTATGTGAATTTGGGATTCGGGATTGTTTGATTGTTTTAAAAAAAGGTGCCAAAAGTCTGCAAAAATGCTTTAGAATTACAAATCCTTACTAAGAGCTTTTCAATGAAACCATTTTTCTTTTGCACACTGTTCATGAAAGAACAAGAATTGTGATTTGTATGTACTGATTGAGCATCGTAGAATAAGTACTTGATCAACATGAAAATTACACTATGCATATATATTTCTAAGAGTTATCCCGCCCTGCTTATATCTGAAATGCGTACTGCAATAAATTCAAATTGACATCGTTTTTTTTATCAATTATCATGAGGATGGTATCGGCTATCTTTGTCAGATCAAGGTCTCTTATGAAACTTGCACTCGTGTGGTTCTTTACATTCAGAGTTGAATTACTGGACTTCTTGATGTATCAGTTTAATTACAAAAAATAGTTTGAGCTGCACTATGCTCTCTTGGTAAATAGAGCATGAACTCGTGGTTGAAGGTAAAACTTGTGTGTCGAGGTAAAACTAAGTTCTTTAAATGAGGTATATCCAGTTTGGAAACTTTTACTTCAAGTATATTTTGATTATAACCAGTTGCAATAGAACTATATGTGGTTGGATGTGACTGTATGTTTAACCAGTGTGAATTTTTATTTCTAATATTTAGAGGATATGTGGCATTTCCATATCATTTGATAAAAGTACCTTGTTTCTTATAAAAAAGTAATCCAGTCTCTCTTTTACGCAATTTTGACTAGCAATAGGTTTAGAAGATTTTGTTTTCTCAGATTTTTGTTCTTTTCTTTATTCACTTTAGTCAACAAGGCCTGGAGAAAACAGCATATTTGTGATTTTTTTTGTTACGATTTTAGAAACACTCCTACTTTAATGTCTTAGAATAGAAGGTTTTATATTATTTGTAGAAGCTCAAAAACCTAAATGCATATCTATTTGTGTAAACATCAATATGACTTAGTGCAAATAGTTAACGTGAGTAATATAATTCAGCTTCTAATTTCAATAATTCATATCTTGTTCTTACATTTCTGTATTCTCTTACTGCCTATCAGAGGCTTGTTATTATTGTCAGCATAATGGCGCTAATATCAACTTTTGGCAGGTGTGGACCTTAGGTCATCTAAGGTTTGTGAACTGGGGCTGTTAAATTATAAAGCGAAGTATGTGTTATATCCATTTGCAAGTAAGAAGTATCGATGCCATTATGACTACTATTGGGCTTCTATATTAAAGGTGATCGTTTTCTTCTTGCACCATGTGTATATTATGATCTGCATTTGTCAGTGAAGTTCTTTCATGAATTAGCTGAATTTCAGCGAAATTTGATTCTCGGTTATGGCAATCATCAATCTTTGGTTAATAGTTAGTAGATAACTTTGAGTGTGAAAAGAGGGGAAATGACACATTTCAGATCTCTAACGAGTTGTGGAAAAACCAACTTTTGGCATTTATATCTAAATTTGATAGCACCTCATAACGTTTCTAAGAACTTTATGCGAGAAAAAGAAAGTGATGGATCTTTATTAGAAGCTAATGCAATCATTTTTTCTTTTCCTTTGCAGCTAGGGAAGATTTTTGTCTTAGAATTTAATTTTTTCAGTCCTCAATTGGATATTCATAATTTACTTCTTGCATCTTCTTTTATGTCTTGGTTTGAATTAGCACAGAATTTTAGTTGAGAGTTGAAAGAGCTAGTATTTGATTCAATCTTTCATTTTTAGCCACTTAACTAATTGCCAAGACCCTTTTTTTGACAGGTTGAATATATAGATCATTCTGGGCAGGCAAGGCTGGCAGTGGCCGAGGCTCCAAATGAAGCTCTCCCTTCTAACTGCAGACCCAATTTTGGTGCTGCATGGTTGGCCAAAGATAAATTTAAGGTTAGCAATAAAGCCTAAAGCCTAAAGCCTTCGATGTAATGCAAAACAACTAGCAAGTGATGTGGGGGATAGTTTACTTCTTCCATGATATCTCTATACTTCTTAGAAGTATCAAATGTCCTTATTATCTTGCTTGTTCAGGTGAATGAAACGTATGAATGCTGGTATACGTTGGGCATTTCTAAAGTGAACATAAATCTTGATGGTTTATTCGATTGCCCAGCAAAGGAGCTCTCTACTGTTGAAATGCTTAGATACCATTCCATTGTGTGAGTATTAAGCAATCGAATTTTTCTTTTTATGATCATTCTTATTTTTAATGATTCAAGCTATGTATGATTTTATCTACAATGTAGCACTATTATCACGTTGGGATAAATTGCATAACAAAATCTTACGTAAAGCATTATACTCTAAAACTCTCCTAAGCCAAGCAGATGTTATTCCTTCTCACGTTTGTTTTGTGCGTATTTCTCATGTACAAGCAAATTTATGAAGTTGACCCGCTGTTTGTTATTCTGCACAAACATCCACCTGATTCACTATATCTTCTAACTAAAGTTTTCCTTGGCTTCGGCTGAATAACATTGCTCTTTGTAGATCCTACAGATACTGCCTTTGATGGGACGATCTCCTAATCCTGATCTTATAGAATTGACTATCAAATCATTTTCGAACCTCTAGAATGGCCAAAATATAACTCCACCCTCACTACAGCTTATTTGTTACGTGTTGAAGATATTCTGCGCATGAAAAGATACCTACTAATACTATAGTTACCCCTGCACAGAATATACCTTATATCAGATTTAAAGATTCACGGTTATATTGACTCATTTTAAGGTGGATATTTTAGATGGAGTCAATGTTAAAGTCTAGCATGACTATTGAATATTTTCTCATCAAACAGTTCTTTTTGTATGAAACTTGTAATTATTCTTGTTTGTAACTTGTCGGGTGCATGGTAAGTTATTAATCATTCTCGTGTTAAAAACAAAGTACTAAACGTAGGTGAGAACGGATCATCTCTTCAAATTCTCCTTTTTCTATATTTTCAATTATTCTCTGTCTATAGTATTGTGCTAGGGTTTTTGTGCCTATTTGAAGTACCCTTTTGCATTTTTATGGTCTTGTTATTGTATCCCTGTCTTATCTAATCAGATGTTCGTGACAGATTCACAAATTTATTGAAGTTGAGGTTTGGTGGCATGTCAATTAGGCTATGGAGATGGGATGCAATAGCAGGAGTTGTTACCGGATTTTCAACTTCTTTGATATCTGTCACTTTGGTTGGATTTTTACGGCCATTGATGTCTTTTATATGCCGATTATGTGCAGTAAAGAAACTCCCTCATTCTCCTAGTACCATCCTATTAAAGCGAGCCTGTTTGTTTGCATTATACGTCTCTTTCATGAGCTGGGTCACTATTCAATATATCAAGAGGACTGGCTTCCTCTAAGATTTTATAGTTCCAATATTAGGTGGCACTCATTTTTCTAGTAGTGTTATTCACCCCAACGGTTTGTGATTCTCAGTAGCTGTAATGTTTTTGTACCAGTGTAAATAGCTTGTCAACTAGTGTTCGACTTTGTTTCATAAGTAGAATGTAGCTTGTCAATGAGGACCAATGTAACATTTTCTTCTCATATCTACTAATTTGAAGTTATTTTAGCTTCTCATATCAGTGTATGATGAACTCCGATGTACATAACAGAGATCTTATGTTATTTGGTTCATTCGATTGGACTGCATTATGAGAGAGAAGGCATCTGAGATGTTTGTTTGATGTCCTATCATACTTTATCCAGGTGAATGTACTGAACATGAACAACAGATTAAACAACTTTTGCAAATTATTGTGGTTTCAATGTGTTCCCAATGCAGGACCAGAAGTCATCAACTAAAATTAATGAATTAGGATCCATCACAATGTCACATAATGAACAAAATGGGAAGAAACAAGTGAGAGAAACTACGAAGTTGGATTTAGACAAACTCCGATATGAAGAATAGAATTTGCATCAACTATTGTGAGTATAAATTAGAAAGAGAAATGACTTCATTTATACAGGATTATCAAAGGAAATACAAAAACTATAAAAGCATCTCCAATTGTGATGTAAAATAGGTCTAAATTATGATTTATATCACTAAAGTGGTCAAAAACCTCTCCAATGGAGAGAAGCAAAGGAAATGCAAACTACATTTTCTGACATAGCGTAAAAGAAAGTGTAGATTTACTTATATATATAGACAAAAAGTGGATTTAAATCTTCCTACTTGAGCAAAATCTAATTTTAGATCCATTGGGGTGTCAACGATTATGCAAAAGTTGTTTTGAAAATATCAATTTATACCCAATTTTACACCACCATTGGAGATGCTCTAATCAAAGAACATTGAACATTTTGTACCACATAATAGTAAAGCTCTGCAGTCAGTTTCAAAGCCATCCAACTTTTAAGTTAACCGAGTACACTATCAAAAGTTTCAAAATTAGAAAAGAAAAAGGTTTTCTGTTAACTAACATCAATCAGTATATATTACACCATAACTGAAGGAAATAAACAAATGTTTCCATCATTAAAATGTTTAGAAATCGTCCTCTTCCTGCACGTCATCTGCAGCTAGAAGATGATTAAGAGCAACCTTCGACTTCTTGGTCTCAGGTTGGTTTTCCTTAATATCCTCTATATCACCTTTTCTCTTCATCAATTCATCTTTACCATCTTCAGCTTCTTCATCTCCATGCAAAGCAGTGTCACCATCAGATCCTTCTACTTCTTCCTTTGGCGGTGATTTTTGTTCTGCCTTTTCATCTTTTTCTCGACCATCAATAACTGGTTTGCCAGATGCTGATTTACATTCAACTAAAAATGAGCGCACTTCTTCACTGCTGGCAAGATCAAAAGGGGTATTCCCAGCCTTGTTCTTGGAATCCGTATTTGCACCTTTCTTCACCAAATACTTGACAATTTCGAGGTGAGACCCTTGAGCAGCAAAGTGAAGAGCCGTCATGCCCTTTCTGTTACAAGACTTGATGGAAATTCCAGATGTAAGAAGAATCTTGATTACTTCTAGATGGCCCTTTTGAGCAGCAAAGTGAATTGCACCCATGTCATCCATGGCAGCAGCACCTATATCTGCCTTATTCTTGCACAGAAAATTTAACACCTCTGCATGCCCAGACCATGCTGCTAGATGTAATCTGTGGTTCAATATCATTTAAGGAAAAGAGACGGTGCAAAAAGCCTGACTATCAAAGTACTTAACATGAGATTTTATAAAAGAAATCAAAGTGAGTCTTTGGCATGGAGTGCTGGACAGTAATGTCCACTGGACTGCATGACAAAAACGATAAACCTTTTTTCTTCTTCTATAATACTGTCAATTAGTATCCATTCGACCTTCCTGACAAGCCATAATGTCTAGATTACCACTCGTTCCCTCTCAGTAGCTTGCTCCTTTCTTCGTGTGGGGAGTCTCTCTCGACCCTTCTTAGTTTAGTAGGATAGATGATCTGGCTATGAGCTTCCGGGCAGCAGCAACAACCATCAACTTGTTAACACGTCATGCATTAACAAATTGCAGGTAACACTCTCACCCTAAAACAATTTTCTAACGGTTCTAGCCTCTAGGGTACTAATGACTATCTTCATACTCTGAATGTCACAAAAAACATTCAAACCCCACCTACTTTAACTTGAATAATAAAAACCTTCATTTTTTGTTGTTGGGAATTGACCAAATCATAATTAAAATGAAACGTTAAGGCAATAATTTTTTTTAACAAGCCAGTTGAAGTGGGGTATGCAAGCAAACCATCATAGGTGAATTCCCCTACTCGGTACTAATACAACAATGGAAGTCTATCTTCAAATAGTACAATCCTTACTTACATGGTGAACAGGTGTTTGATTGTCTGGAAAGAAACCCACATTGATTAAGAATGATAATTGTATATTTATATGATTTCATTCTTTAGTTATAAATACAATTTAGTGGAATACTGAAGGCTACACACTGCTTTAGAGCCTGCTCACGCCATAAAGAGTGGTGCATTAGGCACTTTAGAGGCACACTTTGTACTTCCCATGTATGCACTATTGTCACGAGCTTTTTTGGAATTAATAGCAGTGACGTGGCATCAGGTGGCAAAGGGTGAATGTGTGATGATGAAGCAACTAGCACCAGGTGCCTTTGGTGTCACCTCTCATCAGGAACTGGGGTCTCAGCAATCACTAGCCAATAGGTTTTCCTACCCTGCGCCCATGTGGAGTGTTGATTTTCAATTGACAAGACACAACTAGTCTGGTCCGTTCACCGAATTTGATTGATCCAGGGTGCAGGTGCAAGAGAGTTGTGGACCATCACAGCATGATGCAATCCGACCAGTCAACTTGCGTTCATTCTGGCCTTAAATCACATATTTATTGAATTGGATCCAACCATGTCCATACGCTATAGAACATGGGGTGGCTCTTGGAGGGTTCAGCTTATACTAACCAATTACCTCTTGTCAAAAAAATAAAAAATAAAAAAAATCTCATTACTTGTCTTTCTCACACTAAACAGGAGAAAAATAGGGCGGCAGATAATCTAGCCAATATAAGGGTCTCCATTAGGAGGTACAAGGAGTTTCATGCCAGTGATCATTCTATGGAATTGAGCCCATGTTTGGCTCCCATTTTCTAAAACTCATTTTTCCCCCAAACTAGTCTCAACCAAACATTCTCTCAATAAAATTATTTTGCAAGTTAACCCGTATCCTACTTTTTAACCACACATTTTGCAAAAAAAAAATAGCTTTTTGCAAAAAATTATTCTCAAAAAATCTCTATCAAACAAGGGCTGAAAAGCATTATTTGGTTAGAGGAACGAGACATAACTTATTTGCATTGACAAGTTTTTTTTTTTTTTGATAACCGCGCACCTCGACTAATTCCACGGCCCTGAAGTTTACAGCCGGGTACTCACCTCAGTGGCTCTGAAGAGACTCGAACTAGTGACCATTGGGGAGCAAACTCAAGGCCTGACCAATTGAGCTACCCCTCAGGGTTCATTGACAAGTTTAAGGCCTATTTTAATAAGGCTGGCTTATATTCTTGTGAGTCGTGTGTGGTGCCGGAGTAGACTTTTAAACGGCTACCTGTTTGGGAGGGAGGAGTCTAAAAATTAAAATTCTTGATAAATCAAGCAGCCCTCCGAAATGTTTTTCAACAACGATAATATATTTAGTCCGTTATTGACGGATTCTCTCTTTTCTTTGTATGAATATAGATTACCAAGAAAAGGGTTGCATTGAAACACGAGAGAGAGAGAGAGTTTTATTGCAATATTTGACAGTGATGGTGATGCCAATGGGGTATTCATTTATTTAAGGTGATGGTGATGCCAATGGGGTATTCTTATGACAAGTTTAAAGCCCATTTTAATAAGGCTGGTTTTCATTTCATCTCACCATTTTGTTCCATTTTCAACAACATTTTATCATTTCATGTTATTTCTAGAGCAAGAACAGCACAGAGAACTCTTACCGATATTCCTCAGGTCGAAGAAGCATGTAACACAGAAGACTCAAATGCATAGTTGGGCGAGGATCATTAAATTAAAACAGAAAAAGACCCCAAAAATTCGCAGAATTTATTATGCTTTTTCATCTTCATCTATTTTCACAGCAATCAAAAATCCCCTGACAGAAATATATGTTCCAAACCTTCAAAATTGCGTGTCAATTAAATAGCATTAGCTTCTTGTAACTAAGGTGTCCACTAAAAAAATAAATACCAAGAGGAATTTCGAAAACAGTAAATAAATTACCCAGTTAAAACCTTCCAATACAACACAAAGAGACACATATTTATCATTCGTTAAAAGAAATGTAAAGGAAACGAGAAATTGAAGGAAGAATAAACCGAAGGATACGGTGTACGGGAGTGCCTGTCACGGGAGTTTACGGCTAGAGGATTCGTGCTGCAAATTGTCTGCACGGCCTTCAGGTCCCCCGATCGAGCCGCCGCGTGAAGCTCTTCACTAGTAGAATTAGAATTCACCGATGGTCTTTTTGGATTTCCCATTCTTTGCGGGGAATTTGGTTTAGGGAATGAATGAAGAGAATTGTAGGGAATTGTACAGGGTTTGGATTCTGAAGTGTTTCGAGGAAGAAGAAGAACTGAAATGCGATTTCTGGGAATAACTACCGAATTATGTATAACAGTGCTTGTTTCAACTATGCGATTTCTGAAACAAGGATGCGTGAAACTGTGTCGTTTACTTGAATTATCCCCTATTGAGGGGCTTTTTCTCAAAACTTTTTTTTAGCTATTCATTTTCAATTAAATATTTATATAATAAAATATTTTATATGTAATCTCAATTTTTTTTTATACTTTATAACCACACATTCTCCAAAAATTAACTATTCAAAATATTATTTTTTTCAGATTAATAGCCATCAAATATGGGCTTAGTTTTGGTTTAGGGTTCAATTGAACTTTGACACGACCAATTAATATTTTTTGACACTGTTCATTTTAATTAAAATTTAGTAATCTTTTAAGCCTCGGTCCAATAATCCGTCCTACTAATCTCGACTACACTTTTATAGGGCTCGAGGTCGAGCGAGTACTCCTTCCACTATCGCGGACACGTTTATCATCACTTTCATAGTCCATAGATATGACGATAACACGTAAAGGTCAAATCTCAATAATTACAAATTATACATAATAAGATGTTTTCCAATTTTTTATTATACTATTAATTAATTAATTATTTTAGACTGACAGAAAAATAAAATAGTGCATACCTCGAAAATTTTCGGTAACTTCTTACATATTTTTCAAGTTTTCAAAAATAAACATAATTCTCAAATTGTAAATACCTCATATTAATAAGGTTTTGTTTGTAATAAGATAAAACTATGTCCGTGGACGGGGTTTGGGTCTACGCAGATTTTTCTTTCTTTTTTAAATTGATGATTGAGCATTAATTGGATCGAATTTTAAATCATTTCTCAACAATAAAACACTTGTGTACGTGAGCCTTTTAGAATGCTACCAGTGAGAGAGCCAATTCTTAGCCCTATAAAATTCTTTTAAGAAAATATAAAATGGGAACAATTTACAAATATACAAAAAAAATATATAAAAATTTAAAATATGCTAGACAACCCCTTTTTTTTTTTTTTCAAAAATAGGGCAGAGCCGGATCGGACCGGTTCATTTTTCAAACTGGACCGGACTTTTGAAAGTCCGGCCCAATACATTGCCGCCCCAAAACTTACCATTCACAATAACCCGCTTAGTAAACCCGGTTCGAAAGTTTTAGAACGCGCCACCAATAAGTCGGCTCGACACCTTACGCACCCACCATTACATATAGCGGCAATTTCACAAATCACATCTACACATTTTTGAGAGAGAGAGAGAGATTTTCCGTTTCCGTTTCTCATCGCCGCCTATCAACGAACGCCAGTCAGTTTCTTCATCAGCTCCATATTATTTTGGTGAATTCCTATATTATTTTTTCTCTCTATTAAATTCGAAATTAGCCAATTTTTTCTTCTTTTTGATCCTTTGCACCTTTCACGGAGGTACATAAATAAACAACCTTTCATATTTAACGTAGTTATTAAATCTTATTATTTGTACTTTTTTTTTTGAATTTTATTGTTTATTTTCCTCAGTAAAATTTTGTTAACTACAGTAACAAATTTAGGGTTTTTTAAGATCTTCGAACTCAATGCACATGACTTCTTATATTATTAATTTTCTCAAACAAAGACCTGTTGTTAAGAATCAGTGCCTTCTTATTTTCTAAATTGTTTGATTTTAACTTAATTTTTTGATTTGTTACTTTTGTAGGATACTACGATGGCACAGGAGAAAATTTTAGCCCTCACGGACCAAGTAGTGGTGTCTCTTAATGCAATTTCAGATGCAATTAAGGTGGTAAGAAAGGAAGGGGCTGAGAAGTTCAATCCTATAATTATCACTCAAGCTTTACCAGACAGTAAATTTCCCCCCTAACTTTTCTTGTTATTTGTTTTGAAATAGTTAATTTGTTGCAGATTGTTACTTAACTTGCTTTGATGTGACCCGCTGATTTAGCAAATTAGCTCATGATTTCAATTTATTTGAAAGAAAAATTTATTAGTTTTACAGAATGTTGATAGGGTGGGAGACTGGAGTATGTGGGAAGTTCAAAAAATATACTAGGGTTAGGAAAAATAAATTCTCTCCAAAATGATTTTAAAGTGTAATTCTTTCTGCAGCTGTTCAACCATAAGTGCTGCGCTATTTTGTAGTATATATGGCTCTTGAAATTCTTTTCACTTTGAGATTAGACCAGTTGGGCTGGGATCCCAAGTAATGAAACTAAAAGATTTTTTTTTTTCCTGACCAAAATATTTTTTAAATTTTTAAGGAAACTATGTTCACCTCTTTAGTTCAAAAGTGGCTTTATGCTATTTGGGTAGAAATGCATCTTATGACGTAGAGATATGGGCACATCTCAAATACACTTTTAGCATAGCTTGGGTGTATATTGCATATTGTAGCCTGAGACAAAGAAAGTAGTTAGAGAATTTTATGGGTTAAATTGACTCACCAGTACTGGATCTCAAGAGGTGCAAAGCTTTAATGGAATGTTATAGTAAGGTATTATGGTGAGGTAAGGCGGCATACTTTTGACGAGGGAGATGTGAATGTATGGGCATACTTATAATTTGGATCACCTTCTAGATGCCATGATTGTGTATTTTATGCACATTGGGCAGCAGTGCAAATCTACGATCACTTCAGAACCAAGAAGGGGTCTGCCTTATCCAACCCCATGATCTATGCCTATTCCTCTGCCCCAAAAGGCACCAAATGTTTCATTGGATTCTATCTTCATATCTCCAACAAGATCCTTTATGATAATTTTTATCTATAAATGAAATAACAACCAATTTATCATAATTCAAGGAAATTCTTTTGTTAAAAATGAAATAAAAACCCAAGCCAAATGCTGCTTTGAAGCCAATGCATGACAAGTTAATGCTCTACATTAGATGGTAATTTTTGTACTTGATCGTCCACGAGAAAAACTACTTCAGTTTGTAGCTATACAAGCACAGCTTGGCCAGTTCCAGATTTCATCAAGTTATAAAGCTTTGGTAAACAAGCTGATAAATGGAAATATGCAAGCTCGACCAAAGATCATTCGCTATTGTTTCTTATGATCTTGAAGCTAAGCTTGCAGTTCATCAATTTTCCTGCTCGCTTCAACTCATTTAATTCCTATGGATGGTAGTGTCGGAAGAGAATGTGGGGCTAGGACTGTTCTCTAGATAACATGCAACCATCAAATCAACATTGTGCATTTAGTCACGATCCGAATGTTGACCTTTGAAAAAAATCCTTTGTTAAGAAATAAAATATAATATCCTTAAAAGTTAGCTAAAATTAGAATATGATCTTTGAATCATAGTTCTACCCATAGCTTTAGGAAATTCTTATCAAGTATAAGTTCATTTTACTTGTTTAAAAAGCATAGAAAGTTAAAAAATCTCCAATTTATACATTACAATTTACTCTACTTTGAAACTCATAAATGAAAATCTTATTTTATTCTATCTTAATGCAAACCATGTGCTGTTAGTAAGATGATTGATGGATGGAGACATCTATATATATATATATATCTTTTGATCAAAATTTGATTTGGTAGACATGATAATTTTTGGGTCTGATTTATTCCCATCACATTCTTGTCTGATTTATTCCCATCACATTCTTTAAGTTCTTTTTTACTTGTAAGAAATTAATACTTGAACCCTCCATAAGTGAAATGCACATATTGCCTAATATAGTTCCAGATGCAGTAAACTGGGTCAGTCCCTTGCAGTTTCACTAAATAGTGCCTAATCTTCTATTTTTTGTTTCTGAAAGACTATTGATCATAAAATCTTCGTGTTGGTTTCAAAGTGCAGGTTGATGCCATAGTGGATTACTATTCTGGCTAATAGCCTATTGATGTTGCGATTTCCGTTGATTCATTTCATTTTTACATTTATTGTCAATTATGGCAGGTCTGCTGTCGGTGGAATCTTCATCTATGGATGTTGTTGTATATATTGGTAACTCATTTGAGCTTCCCAACGAACAATTGCTTGTCAACATCTCAAGAGTGTTGAAGCCCGGTGGAACTGTCCTTCATTGGACTTCTCAATCTGCTACTGGGAAAGTGGTAATTTATTACAAGATAAAATTTCTTGATGAATAAACTTGTAACCACCTTCCTTCCTTTGAAAGTATTTACTGATTTTATTTGTGTCTTATTGCAGACAGACTCTTCTCTCAAGGGCAAGTTCCTTCTGGCTGGTTTTCTGGATGTACAATCTGCTGAAAATGGCCAGTCCTTTGGGGTGCGTCTCTCTCACACACACTCTCTCTCTCTGCTGTTTATGCTCTTATGCCGTCATGGACACACACATTCCTTCACCTGTATTGTTATAAACTTGGCCTGGCCAAGCTGATTGACCGAACATGGTTGGCTGGGCATTGGACCAGTTGGAGTCAAACCTGGTCAAATTTCCGTTTGCCTGGGGGATTTGTAAAAGCCAGTGTACTGAACTGGTTCTTGTCATCAAATTGATGATATTTTATCACTTTATTTTTCAGTAACACATTGATAATAATATGATTCAGTGACTGTTGCGATGAATTCGATTTAGAGTTTCAATGATAAGACGATGGGATTTGTTAGCTCATTAACAAATGTTTATTATTTTTATCGCGTTTTAACAAAATTTGGAATACATTTTGGTCCATATTATACGTCAAATGAAATACTGATCTCCTAGGGTCGCCCAGAGGCGCACCTTGTTTGAGGGACATGGAGCTCGAATCAATATTTTTCTCCATGCACCCACCATTCATCAGTAGCGACCTTACCAGCTACCACACTTCATTATTTCGGGCTGTTGGGCCTTATTATTGCACTATTACGAATATTAAAATAATGGTCAAAATCGGATTCAATTGTCAACTTCCCCTATTGGAATTAGAAAAAACATTTGATTAGCCTTTTATGATACTTCCCCAGTTTCCATAATTGATTTCCCAAATGCTAGACCAGAAAAAAGAGAACTCCTTTATCATCTGCATAAGGGCTCTTGAGGCTGTTTTATATTATTTTCATGAGAACTGTGATTTAATTGATGACTTGCAAATTGAATTTACCTGATGGCTCAACCTTTTGTGGGGTTAATGTCTGAGCTTGGTAATTATGCTCCTTTGCTTCTACCATCTCTCTTTTGAAATAAAATACTCCCAGTTTTCCATGTCAATTGTTATTATGAGAGTTGAGGAATCCATTGTAGTCACTGAAGGATTGAAGTATGCTGGAGCTGATGTTAATCTGCAAGCTATGCACACTATTTTTATATTTATATATTGAACCGTTTAGTAGCTTTTAGTTCCTATATTAAATATCATATTTTGGTTGTCCTTTTATTGCAAGGTACTTGTGTAATTTCATTTAATGATATTGACCTGGAAAATTTTTTCTTGAAAAAGTAGCTGTTACAAGCTTTATTGAGCAGTCCTTATATTAGTTTTTGATTCCTTTGTCACCCTTTAAGATATTGACGTGGCTTATGAAAATTCCTGACTTTAATTATATTTTCCACAGATTATAGGCAAGAAACCTTCGTGGAAGATTGGTTCATCCTTCTCAATTAAGAAAACCCCCCTGTCTCTACCCAAAGTGCAGATTGATGATGATATGGATCTGATTGATGAAGATAGTCTCCTAACTGAGGAGGATTTGAAGAAACCCCAGCCACTACCTGGTCAGTCAGAATCACGAATTTCATTGTTTTTTATTCTGCAATGTTTTACTTTTACCCCCTATCATTCTAGTTGCATGCTTGCTTCTGGAATAGGTGATTGTGAAGTTGGAAGCACGAGGAAAGCCTGCAAAAATTGCACTTGTGGGCGTGCTGAAGCAGAGGAGAAAGTGCAGAAGCTTGGAGTTACCATGGATCAGCTGGATAATCCTCAATCTGCTTGTGGAAGTGTATGTTTAATTTGATAATGCCTGTATAATTCCACACGCCGTAGCATTTTGAAGTTTGATCATTTATGGGCAATTATATGACAATTCTCACTTTCACTGGCTTAGATCCTCTAGTAAGTTTTACCTATAATGGCTCATTTCTGTCTGGAAAAAGCTGGATTGCGCTACTGGTATGATGTCTGCCGATCACTTTCTATGGCACTTTAATTGACCTTAGAAGGGAGTTGCGGTTAATGTGTTGTTCAGTAGAAGGTCTGATCTTGTGGTCTGTTGCCACCTAGAATATTTACTGGGGGTTAAACTCATCACCTCATTGTAAATGTAGGAAATGAATTAGTTAAGCTGGTCTTTTTTGTCAGACAACTGCACACTTCAAATGATGAGGGGAAACTATTGTTATTCAAGGGGGAGAACAGTCCTTATAGATACTTGAGGGGACTGAGATATAAATATTTTTTTTCTACAATTGCAAATTATGTTTGTTGAATGTTAGAGGCAGAAGAATTATAGTTCATTGTTCACATATATTGATTTATGCTTGCTTGTGTTACGAAATAAAACTGAAAGGAAATCTATGATATATATGAGACATTCTTTGATAAATCAACTTTGGAGTCTCATTGTCAAATTTATGATAAAATGATGTAAATGTTTTAACTTCTCTAGTTATTACTTTTTACAGAGCTTGAACTTGATCATTGTCAATCCATGCCTTACCATTGTATTGCTTTTGATTATTTACTATTATGGGTAATGGAATGGTGATTTTGGTTTCCGCGAGTTTTTCTTATCCAATCAGTATCAAGGCTTTATGTATTTTGGAGTTTGTAGGTGGAGTTTTTAGTTATAGTTCCTACTATCTGATCTTTGCATTTTGTTTGTGCAGTGTGGTCTAGGTGATGCTTTTCGGTGCAGTACATGTCCTTACAAGGGTCTTCCAGCATTTAAATTAGGCGAGAAGGTACCTATCAAGCATTAAATGCCTCTGATTCCATCCCTTCTCTTTCCTTGTACTTTTGCAGATCCAATGTTTCTCTTTGGTCCTAAAACATTTGATAACACCAGAATCTTGCAATTTCAAAATCATCCTTCCATAAATGCAAAATGTTCTCCTAACTTCCTCTGTAGGCTTTATTTTCAGGGCCTATGTTTTGGCTGGGTTGTTGTCTATGACCTAATAATGATGCTTTTATCTTGGATGTAGAAGAAATATGAGGGATTGAATGTGCTAGGCAACACAAGGAGGAAAAGAGAAGTTTTAGGGATATTCTTGTTTTGATCAAGACATGAAAGATAATGGGTTTATTTTTCAGTGAAAATGAGTGTTGCAAGGAGTGAATTTATGGTATTGATCTAGGTACATTTGTTTGTAGTTGAAAAATGTCTTCTGCAGATTGAAAGAGAGAATCTCCACTAGTGATATTGGGTTGACTCTGATAAAAACAAGAGAGCATTTTCAGGATTGACACTAGTTTTACCTAGATTTTGTGGCTTTTGAGTAGTGGTTATGTTATCCCTATAGTTGAGCTTCAGTATGCTGGATTATCAACTTGATCTTATTGAATCCTATAGTTTTGTGTCCATATGCAGCCTGTTAATTTTTTAAGTCCGGGACTTGAAGCTAAGTTTGATACACTCTGTTGATCATCATTGTTTTACGCTCTAGGTAACATTTTGTTAGTCATAAAATTGTCAACAAAAAAAAAAAAGAAAGAAGAGAACTTGTAGGTTGACACTAGGTTTACCTAGATTTCCTGGCTTATAGTGGTTATGTAGCCCCTATAGTTGAGTTTCAGAATACTGGATTATGGATTACTTGATATTATTCAATCCTATACTTGTGTGTGCATATGCAGCCTGTTAATTTTGTAGATCCCAGATCTAAGTGTTTGACACTTTTGATCATCATTGTTTAATGTACTTGTATATCCAAATATGAGATAAACATTGCCTGATGTCTGTATCTGTACAAACCTTTATGGTGCAAGATGGAGTAATTTGTTTACTGATAAAGAAACATAAAGCATAGCTTTCAAATATTCCTTCTTGTTCCTCTTCCTTTTTTTGATGATTGAACTGTGACAAATCCTAAACTATTTCGTCATATATCTCAACTTCAACTGAACTGTAGAAAATTTGAACGTTAACTCGTAAGGTAACTCTACCTAGCTTTTACGTTACTTCCATTTTTATAGATGATGCTTATTTTTTGCTGCTTATGGGAATGGATAGTAGTGTAACCTCAAGTTTATTCGGATTACCATATTTCTTTCTGTTGGCCTGGCTAAATGAAGCTTCTGTTTTTGGGTAACCATGACTTGGTTTGACATAAAAGTTATTCTTGGATCTGTGTTTCAGCTCACGTTTTATATTGCTATTGTTTTTTGGTTTCATGGTGATCAGATGCGCACTGAAGGACTTGATGAAATCAACTGTGGTTTTTATAATTGTAGTTCCTTGATGTCAAGGAGGTCCTTTTATTTTATGATTCTCTTTTATACGGAGCAAAGCTTATGCTGAACACTAATTTTTGTTTGGCAGGTAACTTTGTCTGGGAACTTCCTTGCAGCTGACATTTGATTGGCAAGAAGTTGAACCTGGACGTCGTAGTTGTGGTTGGTACTATGAAAAAGCTATGCTTAACGGTGTAGGTTTTTTGGGTCGTTGGATATTGATGTCATTATGAAGGAAAATGAAATTCTACCTTAGATGGAGAGTAAATTATTGACAAACAAAAAAATAACTTGTATGCTGGATACGATAATCAGTGCTATTGATGTATTTTTGTGATCTATTGATGTGTGTTCTTGTTTTAAAGACTCGCATCGAGTAAAATCTTTGCGGTATCTTGGGTGCCAGTTTAGATTTATTTGCAGTCCTATTTTTGGTATGTGAAGTCGAAGTGAAATGTTTTGTCGTTCTGTGAACGCTATACGGTACATGCAAATTAATTTGAGTAACGCATTGCGGATGAAAGGATTTCAAACTTTTGGCATGATTCTCAGGTAGTTTGTACTAGGAATCTTACACCTAAAGTCAAACCAGAGTTTTGGTTTCTATTTCTTCTTGCGTCTCGTCAAAGAAGTTGATATAGAGCTACGACACAATCAAACAAAATGTTGAATTGAATTGAACCCTTGATGTTTGGCTGATGTTCAAAAATTGTTTATAAACTTTCAAGTCATTAGGAGTGTCGGAATACAACACAAGCTTGTTGGGTAGTCTTGTTATTCTATAACGATCAAGACAAAAGCATCATGGGACCTGGCAAAATTTTGACAGAATTGTCTTTTCATTTAATAAAAAATAATATTATTACACATCACTCCTCAACACAAAAGAGGGGATCTACATCCAATAAAAAATTCGTGAGCTCCTATTGTGAGGAGATTGTACCCCGGTGTACATATAGCAAAATCGGGTTAGACTAGTGATGGCAACGGGGCGGGACGGAGCCTTGTGTAAACTTGTGTGTGCCTCTACTGTTTTACATCTATGCCACTCGAGATTCTAATGAAATGTGTTTTCTTCACTGAATTGAAATGAATTTGTACATGACTTTATCAATGTGAATCGGTAACTTTATGTAAATATTTAGCATACAGCATACTGAGTTGAATTTTCTGCTCTACAGTAGTTTAATTTAGCCCTTAACGACCATTATTAGGGAAAATAGAGTTTTTAATAGTGATTTTTAGAAGAATGTATAATTAAAAAATAGGAAAAAAATTGTGTTTAAATACAAAACATTTTTTTTTTGTATGAATATGTGATTAAAAATGAGTGAAAAAAAAAATTAAAAATAATAGTTGTCAAACAATGGCTTAGTCCATATGTAGAAAAGTTTGACCCCTTCTGCTTGTGAGTGAATTTGAGATTTACTTCCAAGTATCGTTGGATCATTGTTGTTGATAAATATTTTCTCATTTGATGATGTTTTATGTCTATTGAACGTGTAGCATAAATCTTGACAAGGATAACTGGACATAGGAAAGGACTGGATCATTTCGATGGGTTCGATTCGATTCTAGACTAAAAACCAAATAACCAAATCTCTTCAACTTTTTATCTTAAAATAATTCAAATTATTTTATTTTTTTTAAATAAATTTGCTAACTAATTAATTTAACCCAAGCCCAAAGCATGATTTTCCTATTTCTAATTTCAAATCCAACTTAATCAAATTGACATAAATTTTACTAAAATATGATATCGTAGCATCTTTTTACCAATGTGGAGAAATCAAATTGGAAGCTCACCTACACCTCTATTCATTATTGTGAGCTTGCTATATCTTCTCATTGTGATTTTAACAATCAAATTTATGAAAAACTTAACAAAGAGGCATGAAAGAAACCATAAAATTGGACTATTTTATTTTGTAAGAGCTAAGATGGAATATATCATTAGTTGAATTAATATAACGTTATATAAATATTTAAAAATTTAATTATTGTACGAAACCTGGAAATCAAACTAAATGAAATGAAACCCGAACGGTTTCATAATTAAATTTGAACCTGAATATTCCACTTATTAAATATCCGAAAATTCGGATTCAATTCGATTCACTTTAGAACCAAACCGAACCAGACCATGTTCAGCCATAATTGCTTCGTGTTTAAACTAAGAAAAGAAGCTAAAATAAGTCCTGTCCAGTCCAAAGCTACGAACATGATTGAAAGGATAGGGAAGTATATCCAAGACTACTAGTAAAAAATAAATGCTCTCACTATTAAGAGGATAATGGTACCTAAAGCTTATCAATCCATACAGACACTAAAGCATATAGAGTGCTTGGACTTGACTCAAATATTTAAATTACAAGTCAGAGTTGGACTTGAAAACCCTAACCGAGTTAAATTTCGTATCCCAATCTACTACCCACATTTTTCTAAGGCGCCAAAGCGAACACAGAACATAGCAGATTAAAGAGCAACCTACTGGCTCTACAAAATTAAGGAACAAAAAAAATTGAAAGTGGATAAACTTGAAAAAACCGAGGGTCTTAGTTCAACGAACATTACAGCTACTTTTGACATGTAAGCAAGCAGCCATAGTAAAACCAGTAAGCCATCTCAGTTCGTCTACGGCTATTGCTCTTGAAGTAGAACATCCATAGTAATATCTAATACGACAACTGATCAAGTACTGCATCTGCTGTCCACAGAAAGAGCTAAATGGCAACTCCAACATGTCTGAGATTGAAAGACTTTGTCTGCACCACACCACATGTAGATAATAAAAAGAGTTGAGAAGGAGAAAGCCCACGTTCATCATGAATCCTGAGCTAATTACTACCCGCTTGCTGTCGTTCTGGTCACTGAGACTCTTGTGCTCCCAGTTGTCATTTCTCTTCACCCGTGGAACAACAGAGCATGCACACACACACAGAAAGAGAGAGAGAGAGAGAGAGCAACATGAGAACAAACTCTGCGCAGTTACCTAAACGAGGGGATCAATTCGTTAAAGAAACAGATATACTGAAATAAAAGGCCGTTATAAAGTAAAATTGCAGTTCATCTCAACGTTTTCAAGTAGTAAAACTACTAGTGTCACTGTCATTACTAACATACTCCTTATATTCTTCCAACTCCACTTTGTAATACTGTCAAGACTCAAGAGCAAACCACTAGAACTAGGAATTATCGAAAGAACCTTAATGTTAATACATACACATGGACACCCACTCAATTAAATGTACTTTATGGAAAAGGAGGAGGGTGGGGGGAGGGGGAGTAGATGGCTTGAAACAGAAATAACCAATAAATAAATAAAAATGAAGAAAGATGGCAAAATACGTGCCTAGGAATTACAAACATGCATAAGAATGTGAATGTCAACAAAATATATAGAAGTGACAAAAGGAATACAAAACAGAGTTAAATTGAAGATTTCAGCCAACGTGCAAACTTTCTTACCCCAACAGTCAGATTCAAATCCAGTAGCATTTCTGCTTCGGTTGTGGCTATCAAGATCCTTTCCCCTTATCAATTTGTAAGTTCTCCATAAGCGCTAGCAAGGCCTGACGAAACCTCACTTTCCAGGTTGTCATCTAAAACTTACCAATATTAGCAGCTAATTACTGCTGGAGTGGAAGACTCTGCGCCAGACTCAAGAATGACCAGGCCTTAACAAGAACAATCCTGTAAGTGTAAAAGTTTCTGGTGCATATTCTTCTCATTTGATCCTTGAGGACCACAATTGTTCTCAGTTATTTAGAAATCTGCCAATTCTTGACACAATAGCCTGAGACAGTACAGTTTTTGACGTTTACAAAAACCATAGTAATCAAAGATGCAAAAATGACAAGTTATTTGGCAAGCGCTTGTAAGAAATTTATCCAATATTTTTGATAGATACCTGCCAATTAGTGTCTCAATAACTAGAATCACTCCAAGACTTTTCAGCCTGAGAAATTTGAACTCACAATTATAGTATATGTTGGAAAAGGTTCTCTCATGCTACATGTCTTGATAGAGAGAAGACATGTATCACTGAAATTAATATGTTGTAATAAGTCATATATACACTAATTTGAATATTAATAATGCAAATCAGCCTCCAAATATATTTGGGCTCTGGTTTGCAGTAGAACAAAAATGGATACATACAACTTGGACACTTAAATTAGGTAAAGGGATTTGTGTAGCAGGTGCAGAGCCAAAATAGAACCCAGATCAATGACGCAATTCTTTCCTAGTGCTGTGCAAGCAATCCAAAAATGAACCAGATCTTTCAGACACCGTAGATGTATTTGAGCAACATAAAAGAGATTGCTAGGTCTGCCTGCATTAGTTCAGAAAATTATCAACTCTCTAGTCTTCAAAGCACAATTGATCATAAGGCTTGTTTTTGGCTCCTAATATTAAGTTTTGCACGAAGTGCATCAACGCCTTCCTTTCTTGCCGGAGAATTAGCTGCTGCTTGTTCCTTCAGAGCTTCCTTTTCCAATTTCTTCTTTTCAGCATCAGCCTGCTGCTCATTTTCGTCGCGTGCTTTATTAAACATCTTAGTGAAGACAACCAATATTTGAGTCACTGCAGATAGGAGCCCAAAACAACCATGATGCTTTCCATAAACCAGAAAATGCATCAACAATATGAAAACCACATATTCATTATTTCAGAACATATTTGGCCAAGAAAATTTATTGATTTTTTAATCTATCATTACTGATATATGGAAGTTCACAAGTTAGTTAATTAATTTGTTATACACGCCTTCAATCAATCAAGCACGGCCTGGAACTTTACGAGGTAGTTGAGGCACCAAACACTGGTATTTTAATAGAACGCTCAACCTACCACCCTAAACATGGTCTACGCACACCTTAATACGAGTTGCTAGAATATCATGCATAAGTCAATTCACAACGTAAATAATCAACTTTGGCTACAAACTCAATGTCATCAACGGTGGCGTTACATTCGCTCAGCCTTTTCCTTCATAAATGATAAAATGTTGCTAACTGCAATGAGAAAATGAGGACAAAATAACAAAAGAGAACTGCAAACATTTGTGTTTGTACAAGCTTAGAGTGTCCAAAAATCAAAATAGAAATTCTATCAAACCTTGTTCAAAGGGGCATCGTGCTGGATCTTCGCCAAAATACTGTGACAGTGAATCCGCATTTCTTCCCTGCATATGATGTATTAGACGACTAAGACAAGCTTCTAGTCATTATATTACTTGAAAAATGATTTTTTTAAGTAGGTCACAGGAGAAGAACAATTAAGCTCACCACTTCAGAATACAGGGCAATAAGTGACCTCACTTCAGCCTCAGCAGTATCAAGGAAACTCTTTAAGACCTAAAATTACAACTTCAAATGTTAAATCATCTTTTATCCTATAGTTCATTTCTTCTATTTATGAGCTCTTAAATAGCTTGAATGAATATTGACGATAACATGCAGTGTCCACAGTAATCGGCACCACCAAAGAAGATTGTCCAAATCAACGAATTTTTTTCCATGTTTAGCATGTCATGGAGTATGAAATGGCTTCAAGTAAAAATATAGAAGAGCACAAAAGAGCATCTTGAGAACCTTTAATGATGAACCAAAACTTCCTATATTCAAGCAAAATGGATAGCATATCACACAACAGTAATCACTACGAAGAATACAGTACATGAAAAACAGTCTTTCTATACAATACCACTGTGATCAAAAAGAGGTCAGAGTGAGAAAAACTAGGAGAAAGGCTGATGAAACATCCTTCTGGACCACAATAATAAGACCATGCCAAAGATATATATATATATATACACCTTGTGTTCAAAGTGATATGAACATCCCTTTTCTTTTAATCAAGAAACATTGGGGTTGAACATGGTCCACCCGAATTTTCGGATATTTATTAAGTGGAACCGTCGGGTTCGATTCTATTCAGTTCCAGATTCCTGTACAATAATTAAATTTTTTAATATTTATATAACACTATATTAATTCAACTAATGGTACATTCAATCTTAACTCTTACAAAATAATATACTCCAATTTAATTATATCTTTTGCATCTCTTTGTTGAGTTGTTCATAGATTTGACTATTAAAATCATAGAAAAATGAAGATAGCAAGCTCACAATAATGAAGGGAGGCACAACCGAACTTCCAATTCGATTTCTCCATAACAGTAAAAAGGCACTATGGTAGAATAATAGATTTAGGTAAAACGTAGGTCAATCTAATTAAGTTGGACTTGGGTTGGAAATTAGAAATAGGAAAATCATATTTAAATTTGAGTTAAATTAATTAGTTAGCAAATTTATTTTAAAATAAATAAAATAAAATAATTTGACTTATTTAAGATAAAAAAAATGAAAACAATTATAGATATTCGGTTCTTGGTCTAGAACCGAACCAAGTCCGTCGGTTTTCGATTCAGATACTCGTTAGGGTATTTAATTTAAGAAAAACTGCTCATTTCGATTCAGTTCGAATCATCTGGTCAAGTTCAGTTTGATTCGGTTCGAGAGTTTTGTTCAAAGAAACACGAAAACATAATTTATTGCTACAATTGATCTAAGCTAGATGTACTCTTCAATCTATCACCGTATACATGTTAATTTTTCATCATCCAATGCATACACTAGAACACCTTTTTAATGTGTTTTAAGTTATTGAACATCATACAGCGAGGATATACATCGAAGTATAGTCCATTATATAGATAAAAGCAGATAGATCAACCATTGAAAATCCAGAGTCTCAATAATAAAGCCCACTAAGCTTCCAAGATATATTTAAAGCACTAACAAAAACATGGGAACTGTAGAATGCAAAAGCAAAAGGTATTTAATAAAAAAAATCATAACAAATATTGAGTGATAATGTCTTAACTATGAAACTGTTACCAGACTCTCGCAAAACTTAATACCTGAAAGTTTGTGAACGGTAAGCTCAAATAATAAAAATTATTTAATTTTATACATTCACACAAAAAACTAAATAACATAAAACATTTTGAAGAAAATTCAGTTAAAACACAAACATGCTTTGCAGCTTGTAGGAATGAAAACAATTCAACACAATCACTGGAATATCCAAAGATCAAAGGGATATAAATGGAGTACAAACACTCACATAGAGAATATACATTAAGAAATCATGCTCCAAACTTTAGCAAGGCACTGATGGGGTGACAAACATTTGACAAGAATGTTAAGCCAAGGGCATCGATTTAAGAAATGAACTTTCAGTATGTAAAAGATAGAGAATCCACTGAATTGTACCATGACCTCACCAGAAATTGCAAGGATTATAGTGCATTTAGACATTTGATAAATATTTCAATAATTTTTCCACTTTCCATGATCCTCAGTTCACAAAAATTGTCAAAAAACATTTGATGATATATATATATTAGATTTCTCTATTGGTCCACAACCACATAAAGTCTCCGTTTGGCCCCCAATAGAATTTTAATACATTTTTCTCTTTTTTCTTTTCAACCTCACATTCTCCAATAAAATAATATTACACATAAACCGCAAACTTTTCCTTATTTTTCAACCACACATTCTTCAAAAAAACAATATTCTAAATATTAAAATCTCAAATAATGGGGGTCAAACGGGGGCAAAATACACTCAAGAACAAACTATCTCTTTGTATACAGATTTACAAAATACAACCGCTGAAATTCCAATACACTTTGTGACAGTGGATTCACCATTCCCAGAGAAACGCGTTATTGAAGATGATAGAGGCCAAGCTTAAAGTTGTGTCTGCAGTGTCTTGTGTTAATGTGTTAAAGTCGTGCTCTGTAATTTGTTTATTGTAATTCGTTAGTCTAGCATAAATAGTTGAGTTAGCCAGGTTTACGAAATTAATTTCATTTATTAACTGAGTCTCCACTTTCACAATTCAGATATTTTCCTCTATCTTGCTGCTCTTGTATCTCACTGCAAGGGTTTGTTTATCAGATCAAGTATTACAGTTAAATCTACATTCATCAGATCAAGTATTACAGTTAAATCTACATTAGAGAGTGATGGAAAGCAATCCTATTGATAATATCCTGTGAGTGACATTACTTGTAATATTATTATATCCTGAGAGTGAAAACAGTAGACAGGAAAAAAAACAAAAGCACAAATATGTAACTGCGGAGAAAAATTCCTTTACATCAACAGAAGACATGCCCTTCAGCATGACCCTGTATCAGGTAGAACCATTAATCTCATCATAACATCAAACTTAGCAATGCATGCACAAAACTAAATAGATCAGCAATAGAACTTCCTTACCTTCTGAAAGCCCAAAGATACAGCACCATCATTCTCTGATGCAGCGAGTTCCTGTTCAACCTTCTCAAGGCCTTTGCTCACTGCTTGCATTTCTTCAGCCAAAGACTTCAGTTGGATCTTGTGTGCCAAATTTAGATGAACAAGCAACAGATACTTCTGAGTCAGTTGTCCCTAAGTGACAACAAGCGATGAAGGAATATCTAAAAATGTTTTATACACACCTTAGAGGCTGGTTCCACATGCACAAGATCCTTAACAAAATCTAGCAACTCTGGCATTTTCTCTGCAACAATCTAAAAAAGACAAATAGATAATTAACAAAGCAGTACATGCTTAAACATAATTTTCCAACTAGTAGCCAGAAAGTCCATGTGGAAATCTTTAACAACTCCCTCATATTTGATACGGGGTGTCACTCATGCTCTACGGTAAAGGAAATTCTAATGTCTTGTGATTAAATAATATTGGTCTCAAGACCAATTACATTGGCAGAAGTGATACAATCATACAGCAAACAGACAGTATAAGTACAGATGATGATTTACCTTACATAAGTAATGCATCAAGGTCATTTTGTTGTTTATAGCTCGAGTATCAGAAATTTTAAGAAGACTATCCAACTTGAATCCTATGGCAGATCCTGCAATGCAAATTATAAAGAGGTAAACCACTACTAAAATGTTTTTCCACCAACCAAAACAAAGTACAAACAATAAAGTCAGTTTTCTAGGGGTTAATACCTCGTGCAGTGCCCTGATTAAGAGCATTTCCCAAAGTGAGAATTGTCTGCATTATTTGACGTAATTTCAATGATTCTTTGACCTGCCATGACGCGCAAGACAATCAAGATGTAGTTGACGCACGATAAATAAATTTAAACATTAAATCTTTACAAAAGTACCTCTCTAGCAGCATCATTGATTGTATTCAGGCCAGACTTTAAGTCTTTCACCTGAAGAACAAAGCTAATAAAAAACTACGTCCAATAATAAATTTCAATGCTCGACAAGTTTCAAACAAATATCAAATAACACACCTGACTAGAAAAGTTTATTGTGAATGCAAATACTCTTAATTTGGCGTCCACTCTTGGAACTTTCATTAGTTCCAGGAAAAACTGAAAAAGCAACCAATACAACTATAAGTAATGAAACAATATTTTTGCAATTTCCTTCACCAATCATCGAAATTCAGACCTGTTCACACTTTCCCAGCATCTCCTTATCCCCATTGTAATTCTGAAATATAAAGAAGCCAGTTAAAAAGACAAATTAAGAGTTCAAACATTCAAATCATAACAATATGGTATCATGCAATTTTATGAGGACGTAGCAATACAATGCAAGATTCATGGTATATAAAAGCAAGGCGAACTTTTTAATTTAAATTAGGATAATTGAAATTTGATAGACAGATTTAAGATCTCAGGAATTTGCATGTAGAATTGCTGAGCAAGTTGCAAGTGTTCAATCTACACGAGTGGTAGACAGGAAGACGTGATTGGAGGGTGGTCCACAAAAAGCTTTAGAATAGCAGGAAATACAGTTAACTTGCTCATGAGAGGTTCAGCTTAGTTCAAGTGTAAAAGAAGAAGATAAAGAAACGAAAAGCATAAAGGAAAAACAAAAGAAAGGCACTCAGCTAAATAACATCATACTACATATACATCAAAATTGTATTTTTCCACCAAAAAACTATTATGTTACTGAAGAAAGGCCCTCATTTGATAATATCTTCCTACCATATACTTACGTGTACAATAGTGTGCTTATCAGACTCTCTTTGCCAAAAAAAAAACCCCTTACATAATACACTTACAGGATTACAGAAGATACAACTAAAAACCAGATTTTACAATCAATATTCTTACTTACTGTGTTTGGTAGTTACATTCTATCAATAGTGATTTGTGAGGAACTTTTTTTTTTTTCAAAGGGCATCATTTAAAACCAAGTTTGTGCTTCTTTCCATAGCACGTCATAAAACTTCACCTCCATCCATCCTGTTAGAAGACTATTTCCTAAAATAGTCTAGTAAATAGATCTAATGTTTTTACCCTAATTTTTACCCTAATATAGTATAGGTCACTTGTATATATACACACACCATGTCTATGAATGATAAGAGAAATTCATCCCATCAAACCAATTTTAGCATTTGACCTGTTATTTTAAATGCTTGACATTGCTAGAAAGCATTGCACGGAATCTGAAATCAATGAGCACCTAACTGCAGCACATTGATTTTAAAATACCATGTCATTTTTACCAGATATTATCAAGAAAATAAAGATTTCATCATTGAATGTAAGCATCATAGAAGGGTGTGTAAATATAAAGAATATGGACAACAAGTGTCCAGTTGGTGTCATGATAGCTGGACCCCACTATTAATGTGCAAGAGTGATACTGATGAGTCAGTTTCATATGGAAAGAAGGAACTAGTGAAAATTGAAACTAATGACAAAACAATAGTCCTCAATTTAAAAGTTTGATTTCAAATAATTCTAATCTAGTGGATAATAAGGAAATAAGTAAAAGAAAATTTCATGATAATCACTGGAAGGGGAACAGGAGAAAATTGTGGTAGAACAAGACAGATTGGTTTTTTGGTCATAACTCATAAATATAATTCAATTTTCTCCAAGTTCCACACCAATCATTAGGTTATCCATTATCTTTAGTGCGGTCATCACTTGAAATGCAATATGTTCGGAGTTCTGCAGGTCAAGGTGACAAGTGTTCAGTTAACTTTCCAACTCCACTGAGTCATTTGACCAGAGTGGGATCTATGTGGTTCATCATTAGATTCATTACTGGCAAAATCATGAACATTTTGATAAAGCATTTCCAATTCTATATAAAAAAATGACTAGTCATTCGCCAATAGATGTAATTTTCTTGCTCAAAGAACTCTCTTTTGTATTAGTATCATAACATATGATTCAAGAATGGCGTATCTCACTCTTATATTCTTAGGCCAATTAATCCATGTATTATTGAAGCAAATAATTGTATTATGTACAAAGTAGCATATGTTTCCTTCCCACGTTTTATCAACTATGCTTGCAGGTATATAATGACTAGCTACAGCTTTTAGCTACTTTATAAGCTCTTCTCAGATGGGAAGGCAGAGCAAATACCCCCCAAAAAATAGTTAAATACTGAAAAAAAAAGGGGAAAATTGTAGCCGCAGTACCAAACATTTCACTTTGTAGCAGACTTTGCCCAAACATTTGATTTGTCCCAAGGTACCAAACCTTTAAACAATTCACAGCTACAGTACTCATTGACGTTTCCGTCCGTTTGATCACGAAAATCGTTAGTTGACCCCAGAATTCAAAAAAATGAAGTGCCTATTTTCCTTCAAATGAAGTGCTCATTTCTGACTATTTGGTGGAAACTAATTTTTTTTTTTTTTTTTTTAATTCTGGGGTCAACTAACGATTTTCGTAGTCAAACGGACGAAAACCGTCAATGAGTATTGTAGCTGCGGATTGTTTAAATGTTTAGTATCGTGGGTGACATAAATCA
>CAIGRS010314735.1:0-10226 GCA_903798395.1 Fraxinus floribunda | reverse complement strand
TTGCCCTAACTTGATATTGAAAATGTTTGAAGCCTTTTCAGCTTTTATAATTGTAGCATGGTTGGCTTATATGAACGGTTGTTGTAGCTTGTAGGATTAATTGCACAGACGTACGTAGTAACTATTCAATTTTAAGTTAGCAATACATTATATAATATACAGTTGGATTTACGTTGATTCTGGGGGGGCCCAATTTTCGGAGTTCGAATGAGTACTTTCCAGACAATTTCATCATATTGAAAATCATTGATTGATTGAGAATTATGGATCATATTGGCCTTATTGGAGAATTTTTTATAGAACATTGTTATGGAGATCTTGATATTATAAAAATGACTATATCTCTATAGCTTTTTTTAGGTCTAAAAGTATTTTACAGATGATGTATAAGATTGTAGGTGAAAAGAATTAGTAGGTGCACCATAACATCCCATCTATGTTGATTTTTTCATAGTACCCTCATCATTTATACATCCCAACATATTATTAAAATTAAGAGAAGCAAAGTACATCGAAAAGTAAACAAAGAAAAAATCAATAAGATCTAGACTGAGCCACAATTCCACAAAGTCAGATAATATCAGACTGTCATAAACATCACGCAATATTTTGATTTTGTAGAAGATTTAGAAACTCGAGTTTTTTTCTTACTATTTTGAGAAATTAAAGAATCGCCATTGAACTGTAAGATTGAAAATTGTTCCAAAACAGTTATGTGGAAACAAATTGGATCGAAAAAATCATAGGATTAGTTCATACCTCCTACCATTGATGTTGTTCCAGAAGCTCTAGTTTTGTTTCAGGTACTGGTACTTCTAAGCTCTCAACACTTTTACAATGTTGGTGTATAATTTGTATTTTCGATGGTGGAGTTTAGGGACCAAACTCATCTATAATATAGTCAAACCCCCATCAAGTTATGACTTCAGTTATAAGTTTTGATTGTCCAATTAATGGGTAAGTTTCTGAAAAATTGAAGAACGTTGGACCACATTGATGGAAGAAAATGGATTGATTACATTCTCCCACTTGGTCCATACGTTTAACCTAACATCTCAACCTAATCCCATCAAATGTTATTATTGAGAAATAAACACATAAATCATGGTAATGAGTCCTCTAATAACAAGTGTAATGTTTCATTTATTACAATATATTTAGTTCCTTAAAAATTATTCTTCATGCGGTAACAATGCTTAATGAAAACAACCCATGTTTTATTATTGGTCCCACAAATAAGTATTTTCTCAAATAAATTAAGGCGCGCATGAATATGAGAAAATATTACAATAACTAAGAGTTTCATATAAAAATTGTATACCATTACATAGTGGAACTAATACCCATTTTCTCTATATGATCCTTGAATTTCAATGGTAGCATGCCTTTAGTCAAATGATTAACGACCATCAATTCAATGCTTACATGCTCAATGACCACTTTCTTTTCTTTAATACGTTCACTCATGGCTAAATATTTAATGTCGATATGTTTACTTCAACTACTACTTTTGTTGTTCTTCGCCATAAAGACAGTAGTCGAATTGTCGTAGTAAATTCTCGATGGCCTAGAAATTCAATCCATAACTCTAATTCCAAATATAAAACTCTTGATCCATACACCATGTGAAGTGGCCTCAAAACATGAGATAAACTCGGCTTCCATAGTGGAAGTAGCATTCAAGGTTTGCTTGGCACTCCTCCATGATACAACTCTACTAGCCATCATAAAAACATACCTTGATGTTGATTTGTGTTAATCAACACAACTAGTAAATTCTAAAGATGAATATCCAATCACTTCCAGATTATTCATCTATTTATACATAAGCATGTAATTTTTTGTTTCTTAAAGGTACCTCATTACTTTTTTTGCTGCTCTCCAGTGGTCCATACCTAGATTACTCTAATATCGTCCTAACATTCCTATAACATCAGGCTTTCGACAGTTGAAGCATATGGAATGTTCTTCATTGTTCCTTTTCTATATCATTTTAGGGCATTGGTTCAAATTGAACATATCACCCTTCACAATGGGAGCTATACTTGATGAACAATCCTTCATCCGAAATCTATTTAAAATTTTATTGATATAGGTTTCCTTAAATAGTCCCAAAATACCTCGTAATTTGTATCTATGAATCTTAATGCCAACAACATAGATGTATCACCCATATCCTTCATATTGAAATGTTTAGAGAGGAATTGTTTCACCTCATGCAACAAACCCTTATCATTGGTTGCAAGTAAAATATCATCTACATATAAAACAAGAAAACAAATCTTATTTCCACTAACTTTCTAGTATATACATTGATCTATGAGACTTTCAACAAATTCGAATGAAGAAATTACTCAATGAAATTTAAAATACCATTGACGAGATGCTTGTTTTAAAGCCTATATAGATTTCTTAAATTTATAGATCAAGTGCTCACCATCATTAGAGGGGTTGTTTCATATAAACCCCATCCTCTTAATCTCCATTGAGAAATATCGTTTTCACATTCATTTGTTGAGTTCAAGTTCAACATGGGATACTAATGCCAAAATAACACATAAGGAATCATTCTTAGATATCGGAGATGAGGTATTCGTATAATCGATTCCTTCCTTTTGAGTGAATCTTGAAAACTACCAGTTCAACCCTAAAATCATTTAATAGGTGAATAAAGGAGAATTAAATTTATCAATTAAAAGTTACAAGTCACTTTTTAATTATTCTAGATGTTTAGTCAATCAAGTCAATTTATCCTATGTTGAACTGCTGCAATAAATAACACAAGATTTGATGATGGAGAAAACTCTTAACTGGGTAAAAATTTCGGGACCAAGCCAGTAGTTTCGACTATAGATAATAAAAACTTATAGTATGATCCAACCTAGAAAATTCATTAGACTCGTTAATCTAATTCATGCAATTTTCAAGACCGGTTGGAACCTGCTCCCAAACATTAATCAACCACCACCGAAAACGTACTAGGCATTGGATATTAACAATAATTTAGGTAGTATATGATAGATTTTTTGTTTTTTTGTTTTTTTAATTAAATGAGGACGATACCTTCGAGAATTTATTAATATGCCATCACTTGTGGCGGAGGAATACCGTGGTTACATGAAAGAAATGAAAGCTGTAAATGAGGAAGTACTACTTCCCTTATAATGAAAGTAAATGACAATTAAAAAAGCGGTAAATAAGAAAGTACTACTTCCTTTACAATAAGAACTAATGTAAAAAAGACCAAAAGTAAGTATTGAAAGTTAAAATGAAATTCAGACTTTAATACTCGGCAATCCATGTCTGTCAACTTGTACTAGAGCCCTGATATGTCGTGGAAGGTCAAGTGGTTCATATACCTGATATCGTCAATGATTCAAACCCTCAGCAGTAAGAGCATCTGCAACCTGGTTTCCTTCTCTGTAAATGTGGGAGACTCTATCTCTATCGAAGGATATGATGTCTTTTATACATCTAAGTATGTCCTGAATAACCCATGGTCCTCCACCTATAGTGATGAGTGAATAGCCACTGAAGAGTCTGACTCAACCCAAATCCCTGAATAACCCAGTCCTTGAGCTAGTAAAATTCCATCAAGAATAGCCTGAAGCTTTGCCTCTAATATCATGCATGATCCATACGAAATCGAGAAAGCACTGATACATTGTCTTGAGTGATCTCTTATGAGGACTCTCACAGGTAGTATATGATAGATAAAACTCTTGAAAAATGCAAACTAGGTTTTCTCGAAAAATACTGTCGCTCAAGCGATAGGTGAACGAGAGGTGGGACGCACGAACGAGAGGCAGGTGACAATGATTCTGCTTTGGACGCTCGAGCATCAGCTAGACGACATGCTAGCATAAATCTGACGAATCGTTCTTCTTGTTTAATACTTGAACCCGAAAACTCCTAATTCATCTATACAATCCTCTAAAAGACTCGTTGACTTTTACAATTCTTTTGTTGTATTCTATTCTTTTACAATAATCGTTTTGTCTAAAGAATTGCCAATACAACTAAAACCTAACAATCTCCTCCTTTTGGCATTTTGAGACGAAACTATACGATTCAAGTCAAGGATGTGAAAACAAAACCAATCCACCCAAACTTAAATTTTATGTCTATGTCTGTCTCTTGCATTCCTTGAAACCTGTTTCGTGAGATCAATAGCTCAAATACCAAGTATAAAAGCATATAATACAAGAAATATAATAATTGAAATGGACTATTATATGCTAGCTAGATTGAGAAGTGATACTAATGTTAATCAAAACACCAATTAAAACATTAATATCACAAAACATCAAAACTCAAAAAAGATAAGTATTAAAAAATCATCTCCCATTCATCTTCCCCTTACTACAAAATAAACTAAAATTTAAATGCATCTCTCCTTCTTTTTATCACAAATGACGAAAATAATAACAATAAATAATAACTCAAAGATGCATTTGATAGCATGGACAATCATAATCAATGATTAGTAAACTTCTCACATACTTATTTCAAGTCTAAATAGAGTAAATTGTTTAAGTGACTCATGTGTGTTCAGTGCCACTAATTCCTTGTGATCAAGACTTTAAACTTTAAATTTATGAGAAATGACATGCTAAATATCACTATTAAATAAATTTATTCCCATACTAATGAAATCAAACCAATAATGCATATTAAGACCTATAAATAAAGCTTATTTTTCATCTATATTATTCTTTTCTCCACAATTCTTTGAGCATATATACATTTTCACACAATTTATATTTTCCTTTTTAAGTTCATCATTTTTCTCTTCAATTTTTCACATCTTATGTGCAGACTCTTCTCCATTAAGCGACTAAAATGACCCATGTAACAAATTTTAGGCTGATAACTCCGAGACAGTTGACCATAGGGCATCAAGTTATGAGAAACCCATGGACTTAACTACTCGAGTTAAATAAGGTTCAAAGAAGTATAAGATGAAGCATTTTTATATTATTTAAGAGGCCATATTAGAGTTTAGGTCTACCAAATTAAGGTCAATCTATGTTCAAAGGTCACCTTACCAACATATTATGGTCACCCAAATCTCACACACGCAGTCAAAACTTTCTCACAAAATCATAGTGTTTGCAGTGTAGATGGTACATGAAGAAATTTATACTAAGTACTTCACATCAATGAAAAATATGCTACATCACATCAATTAAACTCGTCCTTGGTCACAACATACATATTCATGTAAATCATATATCATGGTATAGTAAAGAATTTTTCCCCTATTTTGTTTCTCACATTTTTAAAATTGTTCAATTTTTAAAAAAAAAAAAAAAAATCAAACTACCTTAAAAGTATCAAAAAAATAAATAAATGAGATACGTTCAATAATGAATGACTCATAATTAATAAGTAAAATCATGCATCAAAAATACCTAATCAATTAGGTATACAAATGATTTTACCTTTAAGAGTATCGTGATCAATTTCTAAATTTTTCAGATCACTCTTTTTCACCCAAACCTGACTGTGGAAGAGTCATCCCGAGCCAACTTCATTATTAACTTTGTCAAATGACTCACTTGATTAGTAAGGAACTCAATTCGGCTATGAAAATCCTGATTTCTAGCTCTAGTGAAATTCTGATTTCTATTTCTATTCAGGAATTTGACACCAAGGCCTTATATGTCGTACTCACCACAATTGAAACAAGTAGGGATATAAACCTAGGACCAAATTTATGTGGTCGCTGATATCTATTCCTAGGTTGGTAGGTCCTACGCTGTCTAGTAGGCCTCTATCCTACTATACCCTTGTTTTTGAGCTCAGAATTATGAACATGCATATGCTGGTTGGTGGTAGGGATAAAAATGGTTTTGGAAGTATTAGCTATATTATGATCGGCTTGATTATATCCTAGACCTCTCTTGTTCCCAATCGGCTTGTTCAACCCTTAAAGATTGTCCAGTCTTTGAGATCCACTAGAAAAAGCAAGAAGTTGAGACTTGGAATCTTCAAGTTCGCACAAAAGGTTTTTAACTTGAATTTCTAATTTCTCATTCTCATCGGTCAGCTTACAAACTCTCCTAGAGGTCTTCTCAAGTTCACATGTAAGATTTTTAATCTTAGATTCTAAGGATCGATTTACAGTATCTAATTTGTTGAGGCACAAGGTAGACTCCTAAAGGTCAACTACAAGTTTCCTTATAACTAGCTCAAGTTCACAAACCTTCTTAAGTACAGTTTTATTCACCTGCTTAATCTTAAGACTCTTTTCAAATAATTTTTGATAAACTTCACGAATCTCATCCTCATCTTTAGAATCTTCCTCAGATTGTTCACCGCTATCTACTTCCTCGAACTTCTCACAGTCCTTATCAGATCAGATTCACTTTTAATCTCAGTAGTGAAGGCCATAAACTTTCCACTCTCCTCATGTATAGACATCTTACTTTGATTATCCGAGGTAGACTCGTCGTCAGTGAAAGTTGCATTCATAGCTTTACCCTGATCTCTTACCATTAGGGCACTCACTTCTGTAGTGGCCAAAACCCTGACACTTATAATATCTCACAGATTTAGATTTCTTTCTAGACACATTGAAATCATTTCTATGTCTCTCTTTAGTCTTCTTCTTATTTCTAAACATTTTTTTGAAAATTCTTAACAAAATAGGCTATTTCCTCATCATTAAGTGATTTTGAATCAGAAAAATCATACTATTTTTCTCTAACAGTGTTCAAGACTATAGACTTGTTCTTCTTTGGTTGAGATATTGTAAGTTCATAAGTTTGGAGAGATTCAACCAATTCTTCAATCTAGATCCTTGATCTCCTCGATAGCCATAACTTTGGGCCTAAATCTTTCAGGTAATGATCTCAGGATTTTTCTGACAATTTTAGATTCAGGAATTCTCTCACCTTAGTTAAAACTAGAATTAACTATGTCATTCAAGCTCGAACAGAAGTCATCAAATACTCATCATCCTTCATTCTGATTTCTTCAAACCTAGTGGTCAACATCTGTAACTTAGAATTCTTAACAGTGCCGAGTTCCCTCATGTTTGAGCAGAATATCCTAAATCTCTTTAGCAACCTCACACATAGACACAAGTCTAAATTCTTCTGGCGATATGGCCAAAAATAAAGCATCCAAGTTGAAATATCAATAGGGATAACTACACCTACAACTATGGTAGATGGGGCAGTCCAACCATCCACTACGCTCAACAAAGGACGTTCATCTTTCGATTTCAGGATGGCTTTCATTCTAACTTTTCAATAGGCATAGTTACTGCAATCAAAATCTAGCGGGACAGACAATGAACTACTCGTCTAAAAAACTAGGACTAGGAATCAAATTTGGACCCTGATACCACTTGAAAGTTACTAATTCAACCCTAAAATCACTTAATAGGTGAAAAACGTAGAATTAAATTTATCAATTAAAAGCAACAAATAACTTTTTAATTGTTCTAGATGTTTAATCATTCAAGTCAAGTTATCCTATGTTGAATTGTCACAATAATAAATAAAGCAATAAATAACACAAGATTTGATGATAGAAAAAACCTTTGACTGGGTACAAACTCCAGACTAAGCCAGTAGTTTAAGAAATTATAATATGATCTAGCCTAGAAAACTCACTAGAATCACTGATATAATTCCTGCAATCTCCAAGACACCCTGAAATGTGCTTCACTCATACTTGTTCCCGATCTGCTGAAATTGTCTGTTTCCCTTAGGACACCAAGAACGTCTAATTCATGTACTCTTCTTGTACTTCTAGTCCAACCTCCATCAATCTTTAATTCGGGAATATCACAATGAATATAAGAGAAATTAATAGGTCGTGAGGCTGCATAATATTAAAAATTGCTTATATTAAAATTGAGGTTTAATTGAATAGATTGCAAGTTTTACCAATGTAAATCATGCTAAAATTGAATATAATGATATAAAAATTGCCAGTGACTAATCTTTTAATTCAAACATATTAAGTGATTCCTTATGATAGAATTATCAAATTATGCACTTAATCCATATTTAAGTGTATTATGAAAACAATTTGATATTCTATATTAAAATAAACGTTATAATAAAATATCAAATTATATACTTATTCATGATTCCTATGGACAAATTATGAGGTAATTTGATATTTTATTTTAATTAATTATATAAATATAATAAAAATTCCAGTGGGATAAAATTCATTATATTAAGTATAATTAATTACTGTTTAATGTCTTTAATCCTTATGTGATCCTGATCTTAATATATAATATTATCTAATTAAGGATGTTTTTGCTAATCCTTAAATAAATAAAACTATATAGATCACTAGACATTATTCTTTTATGCATAAACAATTAACTCAATATGAAAATAATTCTAATAGCACAATTTTAACTAACATGATTATGCACAAAATATTCTCATAATCATCACAAATTGCATAAAAAAAATTAAAACATAATTGACTCATGCAAGCCAAATATGAGTATAATTTTAACTTTTTATAACTTAAATTCATCCTAAAATTGCATATATTATTCCAAACATAAATAATTAACATATTCAAAATTTAAATACGCATAAGTATAAAAAATAAAATAAATACCTAAGAATTTAACTTTGCATAATTGGCCCATAAAAAAAACTGCATGTTTAAATTGCATAAAATTGGCAATAAATTAATGGGAACAATACATAACTAAGGTATTAAATATCACCCATTTCAAAATTAAGGATAGGGGTTTTAAATTTCGAAAATCAGGTTTTTATTAAAATTTATTTATGATTTAATTGATTAATTAAATATTTTATTAATTAAATATATTAAAGTCACATTAAATACGTTAAACCAGTGTTTAATTGGTAAATTAATCTCACAAATTATTTTTCGATTACGAATCAAAATTTTTATATGTGTCAAATTATTTTACGGTCACAATTCAAAAATATTATAGGTCACAGTTTGTTCATCGGTCACAAATTAAAAATTTAAAAGTCACAATTTCTTTATCAATCACAAATCACAATATTATAGGTCACAACTTAATATACCATCACAAATTATGAAATTACGGTCACAAATTAACATTTTTTATGTCACATTATTTTTTGGTCACACGAATTAAAAACTTTTATGGGTCACAGACTATTCATTGATGACAAAATCAAAATTTTTATTGGTCACTGACTCAATTACAACTTAATAAATTGTGAATCAAGGTCACAAGTTTTAGGTCACATATCATTTATTTGTCAAAACTTAACCAAGGTCACAATCAATCAAATAATGGTCACACAACCCGCCGACGCCAACGCACCACCGTCAAACACCATCACTACACAACGCCAACACCTCGCCAGCACCGACACACCAACAAAACAGATCCAACTATTTATCACAGCAATCGCCGACTCCACCACTGCCGCCATCACCACCACCACCACAACCACAACTCCATTTCCACCCTACGCACATTCACAGACATATTAACAAAAAACCATCGCGATACCAACACTGCACCGCTAGATCTGCCACCACCTGTACCACCACCATCACCGCGACCAACCACCGTACATCGTTGTCACCAGATTCGCCACCATCTTTACCAAACTGTAGCATCGACAGGGGCGAAACCACTCTACGACTGCAACTGCGACTTCGACTGTAGCACCACCATCACTACGGAGTCGATCTGCTTCACTGCACTGCACCTCGCCTTCGCAGCAGCGACACTTACATCAAGCAAGTTTATTATTAAAAACTGATTACACGGCGGTGACGGTGGTGGTTTCGATTTGGGAGTGAAGAGACGGCAATGAAGAGAGAATGGAGAGAGATGGGAGAAAAATTGATTTTAGGGTTTGAATGAGTAAATAGGTTAGGGGTATGTATATAAATTAATTTTTATTAGTTGTTGATTATTAAAAATAAATTTATTAATAAATGTTAAATAAAAAATTATAACCTTATTTTAGAAAAATTAAACTTCAAATCAGATTAATGAAATGTAAACTTTAAAAACAGGGTTAGATGTAATTTCCTCTAAATTAATTTCATGAATACTTAAATACGCATTATGTAAATCATAGGCCTAATAACAATAATTATTTAAAAATTAAAACTGGATGTGCCCAATAAGACTTCGGCAAGATTGGACCAGTAAAAATTTTAAGTCATGACCCAATTAAAACTTGCAAGTCACTTTGTAATATTAATTGGCTCACTTAAAC
>CAIGRS010314715.1:0-11498 GCA_903798395.1 Fraxinus floribunda | reverse complement strand
TCGAGTCTTTTTGGGTTTCGACTAAGTTTGATTACAGTTAGAGCAGATATCAGCAGTGATGCTCGTGGTGGTTCTTTTTTACTGACACAGGCTAATACACCTGAAGAGCTACCGGAATATCTTGTTGAAACCTGTCTTCTTAACCATTTGGATGCTGCTAAAGCTGTATTGGTGAAACCATAGCTCGATTATGTGATTTCCATTTTCTACATACTGAAAACGATGTGGCACCCACCAAGTACAAGGTTTATTGAGTTGCAAAGAAAAGCATGAATTGTGACAAATGAATCTGCAATGTTTTAGCTAGTTATGATTCTTTTATTCAATCAAAGTGAATAGGTAGGCCTCGTATTCCATTCGTGTGATGTTATTGATGACCCTACTAGGAAAATGGTCTCGCGTGTTAGATCAATCTTTGAAATATAGAAATGTGTGGCTTGTGAAAACATTTGATATCATGTCAGAGCACCAGTTGTGCACGATTAAACAATATGTCAAAGGAAGTTGTATGAATGAAGAAGCAATTAATTGAGATGCAAATTTGAATGATGGACTCAACCCTTTTCAAGGGGTATAACGTATCTCTTCATGTCCAACTTACGTAGTTAGCTTTGATTCTTACCTAATTTTCTGAGAAGCCATTTGACTTTGAGATGGTTAATCTTGACTTATAATGTATGTGATAATGTATTTTAAAATTCTAATTAAGCCCTTGTTTGAAACCCATTTTGAGTATAAACGAATTTTTGGAATAGTGATTGATGTAAGAAATGTGTGGTGGAAAAGTGATGAAATTTTTTGATTTGTGTGTAATATTATTTATTAGGAGAATGTGTGGTTGAAATGAAAAATGAGAATGAGAATAAGAATGAGAAAGAGNTTTTAATTTGTGTGTAATATTATTTTATTAGAAGAATGTGTTGTTGAATTGAAAAATGAGAATGAGAATGAGAAATAGAAAGAGAAATTAATGGGTGTCAAATGGGGGCTAAGTTAATAAACTTTTTTGGATAATTAAATTAGTGTTTATATAAAACTTCCAAGTTGGTAAATTTGAGTGCAAAGTATACATTTTCTTATGAGTAGATAAAAAGATGGAGAAGAAAAATGAATATGGGCAAATTGCAATCACTACACGATATCTTTTACATACACGTGATGTTGTAAAAGATTTGAGACCACTGTTACAACAAATGAAAGGATAGAATAAGAAGTTGCAAAGATTTGAAAGATTTTGAACTGATTGTAATTGAATTTTGCTACTTGTACATGAAAAATATACATAATAAATTACATAATATGATGTGAAGGAAATAGATTGAATGAAAAAATTGATTGTGTTCTGAATTGACAAATGGTAAAAAAAAATGTGATTATATAATTTATTATGTAAATTTTGATATATATATAGCAAGATTCGACAGCAACTATTCCAAAAGATAACGGGTAGTGACTGCAAATTGTCAAAAAGGCAAAGAAGCATCCCACTCCCATCGATCAACTCCACTGAAGAAAAGGACATTTCAGTCATTTCGCCTCCTTCTTTTCTTTGACCTCTATAAACATTCGTCCCTGCAAATATTTTGACCTGCACTAACACCCCGCCGTTGTGCTGTCAAATAGCATCAACAGAGAGAAAAATTAAGGTTTCGTAGGAGAGGAATTAAAATCCTGAAATTTGGTAGGTTTGATCGAGAAACTTTTCACTGATCGGATGGGGGGAAACTGGAGAGGTAGGACACCCCTTGTCTGATCGTGAAGTTTGTCTGGCGATACCCAAACTGTATGTGGGAATTTATGAACACTAGGTTCCAATTCATTATTTCCTTGTATGTTTAGATGCTTATGTATATACTTAAACTCATAATAATGCTTGCAATTTGTTTGAAACTTTGCCACTGTCTTTTGGGTTTTCATCTTCAGGTTTCTGTTTAGCATTGTTGAATAAAAGGAGGATACTGAAGTTTGATTTTTCCCTTTTCTGCATCTGTTGGGATGAGGTGCTTGAATCTGGAGCTGCAGTTGGCCCCGATCCTATTGCTTCTTATATGTGGTATGCTTTCTTGAATCTTGATTTTGTTGAAAACGGAATGTTGCCTTATATCTTGTAGTTTTTATATAAAATATATGTAACATATATTCATCATTCCGCAAAAGTTTCTTTTTTTTAATACAATTCGTTGTTTAATACTATTGTAAAAGAAGATAATTTTTTTGCCGATAATTGAAGGATGATTAATTTTTCTCTCTCTTTTCTTGGCCTTAATCATTTTAATAATGCAGCAATTGCAAGGTTGATGTTCTGAAGGAAGGAAGAATCATATCTTCCTAACAAACAAGATTTACCTTTTGGGCACTTATGCTTGTTTTTTGTTGGGATATTGAGCAGGATATTATACTTGAGCTACATACGTAAAATCTTTATATAGCTGAGAATCAGATATGTGTGTGTATGTATGTGCACCCATATCTGAGGCTCAGAGCATGTGGGCACTTATACAAGGCCAACATTAGTATTTTTTTCTAATAATAGTTGGATCTTTTCAATTTCTTCTTCCAGCTACCATCACAACTAAGGCATCTGCTACTGAAGATGGTTATAAGAAGTGTGAACTTACTGTCAAGAAGTGGGCATCCTCTTCCCATGATTCTGAAATTAAAGATGACAAACATGTATTGCGCGACTTGCTTTTTTTCCTTCATGTACCTCGGACAGGAGGGCGAACTTATTTCCATTGGTAACTTTCTATTTGTTATACTAATAGATCACTTCAAGCCCCTCTTGCTAAAAGAAAGAGGAAGGGAAAATATCGCATATAAAAGTTTTCCGCACTATGTTTTATTACACAACAATTACAAATGGTTTGTGCTCATGTTCAGATTTTCCATATGCAGTTTCTTGAAGAAGTTATATGCAAATGCCCAAGAATGTCCTCGCTCTTATGATAAGTTAAGGTTTAATCCAAGGTAACATTTCCAATTTACCTTTCATTGTGCATGCTGAAATTCATTGCTAGTGCATGAGAACAGTTTGAAGAAGTGAATGTATCTGGCAATCACACTTGGTGCAATCAAGCAAATTCTACATATTACATGTATATACCTTTCAATAACGATATGAGGCCAACTTTGCATTTCTTTCAAATGCATGTGAACTTGGGTATTCACTGCTGAGAATTCAGTCGTTGCCCAATGTTGTGAACATGACAAGCTCTAAAACCTGGCACTAGATAGGTACTGTAAATATGAAAGAACAAATTTTATCTACCTGAGTTATTAGTATATATGCTTATGATAAAAGAGTTAGGTTTTTGACATTTTGTTTAGGAATTACTTACCTGTATCTGATTTGATGAGGAAAATCAGTAATTGCTGGACTTGTTTTTCTTGGAATTTTCAGCCCTGATGTTAAAGATATATATAAATGCTGAAACAGACTGATTGAATGGATAACTTTCACTTGATTATTATAGTTGTCGTCTAATGGGATATATTGCCCTCAATTTATTGCTTCTAGGTAGATATAACCAATGTTTGCTGATGTGCTTTGCTTATACATAACTATCAAGACTCGTCATATATCCGCACAATGGAAAGATGATGCTACCTGCTGGTTCCATTGCAATAACTCATTCATCAAATTATATGTTTTTTTTCCTCAAGATGTCTAAGCTATATATTTTGTTTCAATGAGCAGAAAATCAAACTGCCGGTTATTAAGTACACATGATGACTATAGCATGATGGTCAAACTTCCCAAGGAGCAAACTTCAGTGGTTACAATACTTAGAAACCCTATTGACCGTGTCTTTAGCACTTACGAATTTTCAGTGGAGGTAGCAGCTAGGTTTTTGATACACCGTGACTTAATATCTCTATCAAGAATGGCGAAACGTGCACGTATGAAGGCAGGTGGAGTAAGCACACTGGATATCTGGCCATGGAAATATTTGGTCCCTTGGATGAGAGAAGATCTATTTGCTCGAGTATGTTTTGCAACTAGTGTTGGAAACTTCCTTTATGGAATTTTTTCCTCTCTCATCTTTTCACGATAATTCTTTAGGTTTTGTTTGTGTATTTTTCTCTGCAAATGCTCAATCAAGTAAAGTTCATTTTGTTGTGGTTGAAGCAAAATCATGATATTAGGATTCCAACATCTTTATTCTGACCAGTTAGCAGTTGTATCAGACCTCAACCTCGTTGATTTTTGTCAAACTAGTTGATTGAAGTCTTGTAAATGGTGCCTTCTTAAACTAATCTTACTCTATTATTTCTTGTCATGAAACACTTATTTTAGTGAATGCCTGTCCTTCAGGCAGCATGCCCTATCCATCATAGCTAGGATTAAATATTTGCAGGTATAATTAATTGCTTCGAGGTGTCATGGTCTTTAGAAATGGGATAAGCATTCAGATCAGCTTTATTTTTTTCTAGCCACTTCTCTTTGTTAATTCTATTTCATATTTATATTCCCTGTCAAATCCTCTGAATATATATCCATTGACTAACCTGATTTTTTAAAAGAATTTTCTGTAAAGGGACATTAAAATTTGTCATTTGATTTATACTGTAGCTGTATCTTTTTTCCTTTTTAAGAAGTTCTCTTTCCATAAACATTAAAGGTTCTGGACAAAATTGGGAGTGAGTGCACTGAAGTATGATATTTTCTGGGTTCTCAATGTGTCTCGTCATGCTCATTGTAGTGTTTGGAAATCTTTAGAGAAATTTATTCGAAAGATTGCTATGAGGTCCTCCCCACTCGCTCCATCTATTATACAGTGGTTAATAGTAATTTCTGACCTAGGCGTCTGTCATGATTCTATTATCTGTTCAAGTCAGCGGTGAATCATATAATGTTTAATTTTGCTGGTGAAACAGTGTCTGGGATTACAAACATTTTCTTGCATCACAAATTTCTAAGATTTTGATTTGCTGTTTTCATCCTTCAATTCTGAATTAATGGCACCATTGTGATGCTAGTTTGTTATGGCTTGTCATTGAATATCATATTTTAACGTATTATTTTATATTTATATGGCAGAGGGACGCTAGAATTAGCAAAGGTCAATCTTATATCACAAGTAATGACTCATACGATATGGAAGAAATTTTGATGCCTCTACGTGATTATATTAATGATCCTATTGCTCGAGACATCATCCACAATGGGGCCACGTTCCAGGTATTGTAGTCTACTGCTCTTTAGGTCTTAGTGCTTGTTGGTAGATATTTTAAGTGCTTATAAGCAGCGAATGCTACAAGACATGGATTATAAGTAGATAGCAAGTTGTGAATCTTATGAAATGTGTGGATAAAAAGTATGTTTTATAAGCTCAAATTATAATTTAAGCTTTGCCAAACATGCTATTAATCTTTATGTGATCATTTCTTAATTATTCTTGAAGGTGGGATTTAGATATTGAAATTGAAGCAATGGCAATATTGTTGTGCTGTAAATTTGGGAACACAATCTTAAGTATTTTGATCAGTCATGAAAATTGTGATATACTTGTGCATTATGTCATATACATGAAAATAGTTGGCATGGAGTGGAAGTTATAGCATATGGTCTTTGAGGATGTATGAAAAATATGTTATGCAATTTTACTTCGTATCAGCATAGAAGTAGTTAGTGCTTCATTGTCCAAGATTTAGTTGTAAATTTGGCCACTGAGATATGGATGTGCTGGGATGCAAAGAGAATAGTGAGAGACAGTTACATAGATGATAATTGTTGACATGTGATTTGTGATATTTGATGTCTTTCTCAGACCTTGTGTCTCTAATCTAGACTTCAAAATTATTCACTTCACTGATTTATTTTCTGGTGCATAGATTGCAGGACTTACAAACAACTCTTATATAGCCGAATCACATGAAGTGCGCCATTGTGTACTAAAGTATCAGAGTCTTGGTCAATATGTGCTTGAAGTTGTGAAGGTAATGATAAAAGGTTTCCACACCACAATCATGCATTACATGGAATATTAATACTACCTTTCTGATTTATTTCCTTATTCTATGGTTTGAATCGTAGTAGATCATTGTAAATCTTGCAGAAGAGATTGGATAGTATGTTGTATGTCGGACTTACTGAGAATCATAGAGAGTCAGCCACTTTGTTCGCAAATTTAGTTGGTGCGCAGGTGGTAGATCAGTTGACAAAATCAAGCTCCAGTTCAGATTCTGCCATTGATAATGGTTCAGGTCAGCAATTGGAAGTAACTGGTCCAAATGACCTGTCAATAATGTCTTTGTTGCAACTAATAAAATCAAAGATGCGAGCTTGAAAGGGAATTTTGAGTCTTGGATGTTATATAACGTCAGGCTCCCACGTTACTAATTTCTTGTTTGCTTGACAATAATGTTTCTGAATATCTTCACTTCTATACATCATCAGACTTTTCAATGTGCAAGTTGCCAAAAAAAAATGGTTTACTTACCTTCACTCTAAGAACGTCATTTTTTATCTTAGAGCAGGTTAATGTCTGAATGGGCCCAATTTGAGAAGAATTGATTATCAGTTAATCAACTTCTGCCTAACTAAGCTGGATTTAATTTTCAGATCATTTTGTTTGATAAATGTTTTGATAGAAGTAATTGTCCTTTTATCAATGTGTTTGATAAATGATGAAATTTGAGCTGACCTACATGATAGTGATTTTTCTTAAATCATGTTCTACTTTTGCTAACAGAACAGAGATCCTTGCTTCTGAATTCCACATCCGATGCAAATAATCAAGTGAGAACTGACTGCAATTTTGCTTCTGATAATCTTTTGAGAGTGAAATTCCGGTATTGTTATATATCATTTTGCCAAATTACAGGAAAACAACACTTACAGAAAGCTAAAGAAAGTATCAACAGCTAGTAAGGATGAAGCAGCAAATATTAATGTACACCCCCCTGCAACAGCTTGAATTTCCTCATGTTAATATTGGGATCTTCTCCCTTCTTTTCGTTTCTTTATTTTCATTTTAGCAGGCTAAGTTCTCCGTGCCACTGTAACAGATGGATGCTGGAAAACTTATGGAAGCATATGAGTCCTGCATTTCAAGCTTACGGAACTCCCAATCAGAGCGACGCGCAAAATCTTTGAAAAGAATTTCTCCTGCAAACTTTACGAAAGAGGTATGATAGCTTAAGTTTCAGGCTTTAAATTTGTTGACTGCTTAGTAACTGTCATTATGTTATGTATTCTCCCCATCCTTGCCATTGACATCATTAGCATAACAATTTTCAGGCTCGTCGTAAGGTACCGGAACTGCTTCTCCAGGAAATTACATCACTGAACAGTCTAGATATGCAACTGTATAGTTATGCTCAGGACATCTTTGCGAAGCAACAGGCACTTATGGTGCAGAATATTGTTCGTGCAGTAAGTTTCACATCTTATTGAAGTGGAATTGTGAACACATTTTTTTATTATTTTCCCGTATGCCTTTGGGGCTTTGGGTTGCTGCTATACTGCAAAAGAGAGAGATTGAGTGCAGTTACTAATACGTGGATAGTTTATCCTCAACATTTAAAGAGATTGAAATTAATTGGATGATTGGGTAAACTTTCGGGTAGATTACGCTTGCAAAGTTTAAAAAACAGTTGTGTTGGCTATTATTTTCTGAGAGCTATATTTCAAGGAGCTGGCTTTTCTTTTGAGTTAGAAGGGTAAGGATGAGAAAATTTCTTGTTTATAATTGAGGAGATTTTGTATCAGATATGACAAAGAAAACTGTCACCTCTACCTCCAACGTTTCTATATATCTCTCAAGCCTCACGACTTTACATAAGGAGCTTTAGATAATATAATTGCACTCATTGTACTAGTGTCATTTTACTCGAGTCTTTTCAGAGCAATACTATAAGGATGAAGGCTTAGTTTCCTTGTTTCAGAGTCAATAGTTGACTGCCAATGGTGTACTTATTTTTTATTCTTGATTCTACCAGGGTTTGGCTTACTAGCTTGTACGTTCTCATGACTTCTATTCTTATTCTACTTTTGTGAAATAATCCAATTCTTTGATGCACAAAGTGTTACCTAAAGAATGTCTTCAACAAAGAGAACTTGATCTTTCTTTTTTTTTTCGAGAACTTTTTGTTTTATTGCCTTCACAGCAGATTGGTCAACCTCAGGCTCGAGTCAGAAAGTATCTGCTCTTCCCGTCTCTTTGGCCATAATACAGTTTAATGTACATGTACATTAATTTTATTCTTTGATTCTATGCATACTAATAACGAAGTGGACAGATACGTGGTTTCTCGATTGTCTGTCCTCTGCTTGCACTTCATGTCTGTCACCCGTAAATATGTACATGTGCATATATTCTATTGTTTATTCTTTTGATTCTATGCTTATTTTTAACAAACTGGAGCAATACGTGGTTCCTCGATTATTTGTCATCTGTTTTCACTCCATGTTTGTCACCCGTGAATATGGACATTTACTTCAACTTGCACATCCCCCATTCAGAATTTTGACTTCCAGAACCCCATTTTTTCTCCCTGTATTAACTTCAAGTATTTTTTTTCAGTTAAGTTTCTTTCTGAAAAGGAAAAAACTTCCATTTTCATGTTGATATTATTTTGGTTGTGTTAGCTTTAGTGTAAATGTTTTGCATCAAAATCCTTTACCTTCCTTACAAAGAAATGTAACGTTTATCTCTAGACTAATGTATTTAATGCTATTAACTACAGGAGAATCTACCAAGTACGCATGATGAACACGCATACAACAATTCATACAGCCTCCCCTCATGGAAAGTCATTTTCTTAGTCATTGCCTCTCTCTTGGTGCTTTTCTTCGCGTTTCATTTTGTAAATGCAAGGAGGAGGACTTCGAAAGTTAAATTGTAATTTTAGTTCGAATACATGATGAGGATACGAACAACCGCAGAGAATGAAGCAAAAAAATGAAAAAACTTCAAAAGATGGTCAACTTTGTAGAGAGGTGCACTGATGCCGAAGTAAAGAAACTTTGGCTCATCGATGATGCACCCTTTGTCGGACTTCAAATGCACTGCATACTTGTTATTGCATGTGTTGGTATGTTGGCTAAACAGCGTTAATCCAGCATTAGACAGTAGAAAAAGTTCAAATCTTTTCTTTTCCTTGTAATCCCAGTTGTAATGTTTGACAGTCAATTGAATGTCCATGGGTGAGGCTAGACGTATGTATAATTGTTTTTACCTTTTAAATCGTATTTTTTTCTTATGGAAATATAAATACAGCGAACCCTTTACTAAATTATTGAGATATTGGATCTATTCAATTACCAAAAATAACCAAAAAAATATTCGCCTCAAGTTTGAGATAAAGATTTGTCTTCTGAAAATTTTACTCATTACTGTCTTAAGGGCAAACAATGTTTGACAGGGTTTATGTTTTTGATGTTTCTTTTTGTAGAAGAGTTTTATAAGGAAGTCATATTGAACGAATTTTCTTTAGAAACTTGAGCACGTCACCTAATCACACTTTTTGGTTTTTAGAACATTGACATATAAAGTGTTCCAACTTCATTAATAAACATATATATTATAAATAGACTAAATTTGTCCTGATTGAATTACTTAACTTAATTTTAATTATAAATTTTACTATTTCGTCACATATATCAAACGATGTAGAAAAATCAAATGCAAATAGTTGTCCCTTGAATAGATAAAATCCTAACATTTTTGCTTTCTGGGGGAAAAATTAAAATTGAAGGGACTAAAATTCTCGTGTTTGAAGGATTAATGTGTGATACATGTATGTACATATAATTTGGGAGGAAATATAAGATTTTGTATCTATTTTATTTTTCTATCTCCTAGCTAATTTTTAAAGTAAATGACAATTGAAACTTTTAAAAAAAAATTATTATAGACTTTTTACGAGCAAGAAAAATACAAGTAAACAACGCGAAATGAAATATATAAATATAACACAATTTATTAAAAAAAATTGCTACATATATCTTGCTTGACATCATAGTTGATATGTCATGATATGGCACGCAGTTTAACTAGTGATTTTAACAATATTTAAAATAATCAATGATTTTGATTTCTATGCATCATCAGATGTCAAAACATTATGTAAAAATATGATTTACAAGTAATTTAATTAGTTTGAAAACTAATGGGATCAAGGCTTACTAAAAGGATTAGTTTATGTGTACATAGATGTACACAGAGGGGTTCACATAATGTGAGTGGAGATTTATCTGTTTTCTTGATAATCATCATAAAATTCAAAGGGATAAATCCTGATCGTTCATCCCAATCACATCAAAAAAGTATTTGCCAAGATCATCAATAGGTGGACCCTACCTGTCATCAATCATTAAAAGGTTACATTTGAACCAAATGGCCCCACCACCTACTCACTCTCCCTCAAAAAAAAAATAAATAAATAAAATCACAAGACCCAACCACCATCCCTCACCTTACCTTAGTTACCATGCACCTTACCACACGCAAAAAATGTCATTAAACAAGCCCTAAATTTACAGTCGTCTATGATTTTTCCCCCATTTCTAAGTTAAACACATTGTACTTTCACTTTTAGCCAAAGTCCGATGAGTGCAGTCACATTCATTGATACAGAAAATAAGGCAAAACAAAAAAAATTCCCCACTGCCCCCTATCTTGTTACCCTATCTTTTTATCTGCTAAAAGCCCTTTTCTTTTCTCTCACTGCAGAAACTCCTCCATGCCCTAATGGCTTGAAAAGGGTGTAGGGTTTATGCTCTGGTAAGTACTAAAAGCACACTTCCGTTATAGTGCATTTTCTTACCCGTTTCTTCATACCCTTTTTTTTGAGTTTTTTCTCTTTTTTACTGCAAAAGTTCACTCTTTGCCCCCCATTTTACATTCCCCTTTCTGCATGCATTTTCCTTCCAAAAATGGAGTTCAAAGCTGTGTATTTTAACCATTTTTTTCTTGGGGTACTTTTTTTGGGTATACACAGTTTTTTTTATGTGGGTTTTTTATGATAATGTTTTTTTTTCCTTCTTCTTTGCATTTTCTCAGCAACCGACAGAGCCGCTGGTTTTTTCTTCTTAGCTTTTTAGGGCTAACGTTTGAATTGAAAGTGAAAAGGAAATGAATAGAGGTGTCGTGTCATATAATAAGAAAAATAAAAAAAGGAAAGGACCTTTTCCCTCATTTTCTATTAATAAAACCACGTGCATTTTATCTTATATTTCCTGGTTAAGAATTTACTATTTCCATTTTCCACCAAAAATTTGATGAGCTGGAGAAAAATATATTTTAGTTTTAGTACCCTTTTTCTAATTTATGTTTTTATTTGTCATTCTCTTGTGTTATAATGATTGGCTACTATTAATTTGACAACCACTTAATTTAGTAACTACTGAAGACTTAATTAGAATGTAAATATAGTATTATATAACAAGAGGGGAAGAAATCGTAAACAAACAGAGGATTCCTAGAATCTGATTCATAGGATTTCTATGTTTGGTTTAGTCTTTAAATGGTACCAAGATTTTCAAGAAAATT
>CAIGRS010314714.1:0-14326 GCA_903798395.1 Fraxinus floribunda | reverse complement strand
AAACTAGTTAAAATAAAAGGTAAAGAAAAATAATAAATATTTTTTGGGAGCAGTAAGATTAAATGTTAAATATAAATAGTTTGTCGGAGTATTTCAAAATTTTAAATCTCCAGATTTATAGATGTTCTTCAAATAATAGAATATATTATTTAAAAATAGATAGACTCTTGAAGATGCTCTCATACCCTTTTATTTCCTCGTGCGGATCAAAAGAAGTCAACTACTCGAACATTTTCTTGGGTCCATTGTTAGATTAAGACTTGATTTTCAATTTTAATTGAATTTTAATCTCTATCGAACGGACTCTAAAATTTATGCGTGTGGAATCATTTCGAGAATTGGTCCGTTCCATAAAAGGTTGAATGGTCCCCTCTTTTATTTTGTGCCCATCCCTCAATCAACATGACATGTGCTAATTATGACATCATTTACAAGTATGGTAAAGTAGCATGAAAAAATAATTACATTATTGCACGAAGATGTCTACTCAGTTAACTTTACCACATTATTGGCAAGAAGATCAGAATTGCATAATTGGTTAAAGTTACGGTTCTACTACATCAACTTGTGTTTGTACACAAGGAAACCTCTTCACTTGAGACTACTCCGCTCAATTTCAAGAATATGGTTTGAACACAACTTGTTTAAATAATTGAGGTGATATTTTTGAGCTCTATTATTTGGAAAAAAAATATTAAATTTTAATTTTGGAACAGTTTTTTTTTTTTGGAGAATATGTAATTAAAAAATAAAAAGAATTTTGGAATTTTTGTGTAATATTATTTTATTGATAGAATATACGATTGATAAAATGAGAGAGAAAAATGAATTAAAATTTAATGGACGCCAATACCTTCTACATATTTATTTCCTCGACAACTAGGGTATGTTTGAGCCATATTATTTTGGAATAATGTATTCTGGAATAGTAAATTGATGGAGAAATGCATGACAAATATTTTATTTTAATTTTGATGACCATTGATCTTCAACAAGATAAATAGTATTATTCTAAAAAGAAATTAAGTGCATTTCATGCCCTTTAATCTTCTTCTAATAAAAAAAAATAGAGGAATTGAATTGGTATCCATTCTTGAATTGTTTTGGATATAAAAAGAGATTGCCAAACGCAAATTTTCATTACAATTATTGTATTGAGATTTAACCCAAAAATAAAAAATTGAAGGTGAACGAATTTGTCCCCTCATTTTTAAGTGAGTCATTGAAATTCATTTTGTAAGTTGAATGTGACGTAAGCAAAACTATAGATTCTGCACCCTTTCATTATTTATGCGGTTGTCATGTCATGTCATGTATGAATTTCATATGCTACATTCATGTCACAATTTCATGACTCACATTTTATTGTATTTCTGTCACTTCAAAATCAATACATTGGTGTTGGTTTCATATTAAGTTAGTCACTTTTTTACAATTGGCACGTGTTATTACATGATAAGCTAATAAATTTGAAAATAATATAAAAATGAATAATATTATTTTGCCTATGATACTAAGCCATGTTTGGTCCGCTAATTTTAGGTTAAAATTAAGTTTATAAAGTCAAACAATCAATATTAATCATATCTTTCATAGGTCCACAACTTTTCAATTACACATTTAAAAAATTTCTATCACAATCTACTAAAAAATTTAATTTTAATTTATACCAAACACCATCTAAATTTACACTTCCTGTGAATAGCCATAATAAGCCCTTGTTTGGACCCATTAAATTTTTAATTTTTTTTTCTTAATTTTAACTACACATTCTCCAAATAAAATAATATTGCACACAAATATAAATTTTTTATTATTTTTCAATTACACATTTCAACAATGCTACATGTACAATGTTGGATTACAACATTGGGTTACAATCACTATTAAAATCCAATTTTAATTCAAATCAAAGTCAAACAATCAATATTAATCACATCTTTCATAGGTCCCACAACTTTTCAATTACACATTTAAAAAATTTCTATCACAATCTACTAAAAAATTTAATTTTAATTTACACCAAACACCATCTAAATTTACACTTCCTGTGAATAGCCATAATAAGCCCTTGTTTGGACCCATTAAATTTTTAATTTTTTTTTCTTAATCAACAATGCTACATGTACAATGTTGGATTACAACATTGGGTTACAATCACTCACAATAGAGGTGGGCTCTACGATTAAAATAATAGTGGGTCCCACCTCCTTTGTGAGATGTTGTAACCCAATGTTGTAAACCAACATTGTACAATGAGCATTATTCTTTGACTTACTTCTGCCGTTAACATAGATGATCTTAACCCTATGTTTAATCCATGGTTGTTGGAAGTTTCGTGCCTTTATCACATTAATAAATCAGTCTGCTAGAACACAATTCAAGACGAGAATCCGAAGAATGTACAATAAATGTATTGCTTATATGAGTCACATTAAAAAAAAAAAAAAAAAAACTCTAGTTATTTATTCACCAGATCCTTAATCAACCGACCGAACATTGAGTTGATTAGTCAATGTCATAACCTCATAACAATTAAACGTCGTCGTTCCCTGTCCCCACTCCACCTTCTACAGTCCCTTGCTACTACCAGATCTTTGCAAAATCACACCAGTTTGGAAGTCGGTTCACAAAAGTTCAAGATTCCTCACACCCCTTTGTTCCCCCAATTACAAACGACACTTTTAATTTCTCATCGTCCAAGAATTCAAGTATTATATACGTCTAAAACTGATGTGTGATAAGTGATAACGAACTTACAAAATAGATCTATTTTGTTTATTATACAGAGATTCAACTATTTTGGGGAAACTCCCACCTCCATTTCTCAGATCTTCTGCGGTTTACTTCTCCTCGACTACACATAACTGTTTCATTTAGTGAAATCACACAAAACCATGAAATTGTTACACTTTCTTATCTTCTCAATCCAAATGCACCTCTCCTTTTGCTTAGCAGATCCAATGGTCATCAAGAAATCAAATGCTACTGCAAAAATGGAACAAAACGGTGACTTTTGAGTTCAAATTCCATCCGGTTCTTTCCCAAGAAGTCCCAATAAGCTTTCCTTCACTCACAATGTAACTCTTACAGTGTCGTTGGCAGTGGGCTCGCCTCCACAGAATGTTACCATGGTCCTCGACACAGGGAGTGAACTATCATGGCTACTCTGCAACACGACTCGGGTAAACAGACCCGTGTTTGACCCGAACCGGTCATCGTCTTACTCATCTGTAACTTGTTCTTCACCCACTTGCACGACCCGGACCCAAGACTTCTCCATACCTGCTTCCTGTGATTCCAAGAACCTCTGCCATGCTATACTTTCATATGCTGACGCTTCATCGTCGGAAGGAAATCTTGCTTTGGATGCGTTTAATATTGGCGGGTCGATATTTTCGGATACCATATTCGGGTGCATGGATTCCGGTTTTAGTAGCAACACAGATGAGGATTCCAAGACCACCGGGTTAATGGGTATGAACCGTGGATCCCTCTCTTTTGTTTCCCAAATGGGCTTCAAGAAATTCTCTTATTGCATTTCGGGTTCGGATTTATCAGGCGTTCTACTATTGGGCGATTCCAATTTTACTTGGTTTTTGCCCTTAAATTACACTCCCTTGATCCAAATCTCTACCCCATTACCTTATTTTGATAGGGTGGCTTACACTGTCCAACTTGAGGGTATTAAAGTCGAAGAAGAATTGCTGCAATTACCCAAGTCCATATTCGAACCCGATCATACCGGGGCGGGTCAAACCATGGTTGATTCAGGTACCCAGTTTACTTTTCTTCTTGGACCGGCTTACACGGCTTTGAAGAATGAGTTTATGAACCAAACTAGAACGATTTTACGGGTATTGGATGATCCTAATTTCGTGTTCCAAGGAGCATTTGATTTGTGTTTTCTTATCCCAGTTAACCAAACTAGTCTACCCACATTGCCTTCAGTGAGTTTAATGTTTCGTGGCGCCGAAATTAAGGTATCTGATAACCGATTGCTATATCGGGTTTTGGGCGAAGTTAGAGGAAATGATTCTGTATATTGCTTCACATTTGGGAACTCCGATCTCCTGGCAATCGAGTCGTACATCATAGGCCATCATCATCAACAAAACGTGTGGATGGAATTTGATCTTGAGAAGTCAAGGATCGGTGTTGCTCAAGTAAGATGTGATTTGGCAGGACAAAGATTTGGCGTTTTTCATCATTGACTTTATGCCATATTCTACGTGCACCTTGCACCATGTGATTATAGCACCGGTGGACCCGCAGTTTGCCAGATATTTTATTGTATGGTGCAGGCCCATAATATTACTGTGATCCCATGGATTAACAACCCTACAATCAATGTTCCACCCTATTGAGTGCTAGTGTGGTTGTACATTGATTGAGTGGGTATAAATGATGAGAGATAGGGGAAGATGGTTATCCTTCGCAGTTCTCACATTTTCTGTATTTTATTTATTTTTCTTGATTCTTTTTAAGTAATTTTAGGCTCTTTTCGATTTTTTTTTTTTTATATAACCGTGGATGTCCGGGCCAGCTTGCGTGCACCTTGACTAATTCCACGGGGACCTGAAGTTTACAATCGGGTACTCACCTCAGTCACCCTGAGAGGACTCGAACTAACGACCATTGGGAAGCAAATCCAAGCTCTTTTCGATTTTAGTTAGCATAATTGCAATTAATTTCTTTTTGACATGTGCGTTCTGTTTAGTTTTTGTAGTGTAACTCGGACCATTGCTGCACTTTATAAGTCGGCCGGGGTGGTTGTGCGCGTCGTGTTTAATATTCTTCATTAAATAAGATTTGGAAATAAAAATAAATGTGCTAGATTGTATGAGATCTTAATTCTTTGGATTTACGATGTCAGTATATAACCTCTGTTTAATAGGGATTAAATTTAGATTTTTAAGAAATTTTGATTAAAAAAATGGTGAAATATATAATTAAAAAATTATGGATCCTATAAAATATGTGGTTAAAATTAATTATTCATCTTGGGTTAAATCAAGCAGGGGCTTAATCTATCTGTATTAGGGTTCAGAGCTCTATTTAATAGAAAGGTGTATTTATTGTTTTTCATCCTTTGTCCCCTTGGGAACAGGAAACTTTTAGCAATGTTGAGGCCATTGTTTCGAGATTCCATGCGGGCCTCTCCAACATCAACCCCTAATGATGGTCCCCATTGATAATGTTTTGTCGTAAAAAATTGTAAAGCTTGTTCTTGCATTTTTATTTATTTTTACTCTATTTAACATGTGAGAAAAAAATGCAAGGGTATTATCCCTAACCGAGACAAACACATAGTATAACCAACAGAAGAAGAAATAAACATGAAGGGCAGAAATGAAAAATTAAGATGTAACAATGTTCATAAAACAAACAATTAGACACGTCGTGTTGATGGTAAAAAGCTATACAGCACCTTTTAGTCAATTTAACGAGGACTTGTAAGCAAAATTGAGCCTCTATTTGGTACCTATTAAAATTTTCATTATCATTCTTCTACTCATTTTCAACCACACATTTTTCAATAAAATAATATTTTTTATCGCATCAATAACTTTTTCTTCTATTTCAACTACACATTCTTCATCAATTTACTATTTCAGAATACAATTTTCCAAAATAACATGGCTCAAACACACCCTAAGATTATTAGAATGTTCGCTTGGTTAAATGCTTTAATAGTATTTGATCTCTTTCAAAACTATTATGTTACAAATGGGAGAAAAATCCTCCTTTTATAGGTGGAATTAGCCCATAATATATTGAGCTACAATTGTTTTCCTAGGGGTGTGCCCGTCAAGATGGCAGGCGCTCTTAAATGATTACATAGAATCGAGTCTTTTGAGGACATTTATGGTGCAAGTGGCTTGGTGGCAACGAGTCGAATTGGCTCGCAAGTCCAAGCTCAAGGCTCGATATCAGCTCCTCAAAAAGAGGTTCGAGCATTTTGCCGAAGAACGAGGCTTGGCTCGAGTCTTTGTTGAGCCGAGCCAATTCACTACCTCTTTTGTTTATTTTTTTTTTCTACTCGAATATAAGAAATATTAATTTACAAATTACAAAATTAATTTAAAAACTACAAAGATGATTATACGAGTTATTGAATTTTATAAACTAAGTGGTCATAATTTACAAACTAAAATTTTTAATTACAAAGTATTTTAAAAAGGCCAGCCACACGAGCCCACATACGGATCAACACCAAATATATCATATTCTTCATTGGAAATCTATATGCAACCGAGAAGATGATTACAAGAAATATATCCGTATAATGAATTTTATAACAAAACAATAGAATATTTCTGCAATTCTTATGGTTTCTATTGGTGTCGATAATTTCCTTTATTTGAATTTTTACATATCAAGTCATCTAATAATGCAAAATTAGGGGACAATCTGCACTATAACAATAGAAAGGTATGGTTTGGGTATAACAGTAGAAAGGCAAAATTTAGGGAATTGTGATTTTGGTTAACCATGTTAAATGGCTTGTTTGGGGGAGTAATATTGACAACTGAAATTATTGCTTGTATGATTTAGTTTAACTTTTACATTTTCATTTTTACCATAATTTTATAGTATTTATTGGAAAACAAAAATGTTTAACAATTAATATTTGAAATTAAATAAAATAATAGTTATGTGGTGTAATTTTCACTACTCGTTATTAGAGATAGCAAAATGGCCCATCTCCATCCTGCCTGCCCCACACCTCACCTCACGTTATCGTGTTCGATCGAAGAATCAATAAAGAGAAGGGGAAACATTGTCGTTCGTTGGTTTTTATTTTATATTAATGTTTTTAACTTTGAATTGTATTTCAAATATGAAAAAAGTAAAGGACAATGAATAGAAATATTTTAATTTCTGTCCATGCCCCCACTAAACGTCATGCCTCCCGATATCTCTCTCTCTCTCAACGACTTCATAATAACAAGTTACATTATAGCATGCATTTTAATAAAGAATTAGGTAGATGTGCAATTTGCCACATACTAACTAACTAGTACATGTGCAAATACATATGGGGTAACCTTGCCCATGATAAATTCACATGAGTTGTTTTTTTATTTGTGCATAGCACAACCTATTCTAGACTAATCAATCTTATTAATGTGAGTTCAAATCTGCTATTTTCAACTAATTGTTCTTCATTACATTTTTCCCACTTTCCACATCATTTTTTTTCTTCAATAAATGGAAAGATATCGTGTAATGCGTCAAGATATAAAATATATGTTGATATCTTCTCATTTACTAATAAGCATTTGTTTGATGCTCATTATTTTGGATGAAAAACAATGTTTTCAACGGTATAGTGGACCTTTGAAGAGTGACATGTAGTCTTATTACTTGAATAGTAAGTTATAGAGTGACATGTAGAGGGTGTTTGGCACCCATTTTTTTGGAGAATAGTAAGTTATAGAATAACATTTAGAGGGTGTTTGGTAGAGAATAAAATCGGATTAAAATTGAAAAATTAACCGTTATTGTTGATTTTTATTAGACGAGTGAGACCCAATAACGACTATATTTTCAATTGTAATCCGATTTTGAACAGTACCAAACATGCCCTGGAATTTTTGGAATAGTGATTGATGTGAGAATGTGTGGTGGAAAAGTTATAAAAAGTTTTAGATTTGTGTGTAATATTATTTTATTACTTGAACAGTAAGTTATACTTTAAGGTAATATTGTTTTTTTCTCATTCTACCCTCAAATGCATTTGCACAATTAACCACATCTTACAAGCGTAATGTTGTAATTTGCCACATTGTAAATGAGGGCATGAATGGAAAACCAATTTCTAACGGATCTTAGTCTTGAACCAAAAAAATACCGTGTCAGGTGATAGATAATTTTTTTTTATTTTAATATAACACTGTTGAAAAAAAATGAAACTCTTTAAAATGGCCATCAAACATACGCTAAGTATTAAAATATGTATTGAATAAGCAAGCAAGAGGACGACTTTCGGAATTGCATATCCCAAATCTATGGATCATGACTATTTCGCATGCAGACCTCAATATTCAGATCTGGAATGGCCCAATGGTAGAAGAGTGCTGGTCCAACACGGATTTTAGGGGGATGCCATGCTTTCTAATTGGACAATGTTATTTACGGTCGTTCACTATCGCAATAACCCTACGTAATATCAAATCACTAATCGTCACATATATATCACGTAGAGTGACTACGATAGTAAACGACTACAAATAATTTGACAACTCAACATATATTGACATATATCGACATATATCAACTCAACATTTTATTACTTTTTATAATAGTATTGAACTTTATAGCTAGCTTTATTAAATTATTCTAAAAATTTATTTACGTTGATTTGTTAATTATTTGTCAATCGTATTTTAGAAAAAGATCGTATTTAATAATTTATAAAATTTTGACAAGATTATAATGGTATTAAAATTCTCGACTGACTTTATTATATCTTTCTAAAACACTTGATTATGTTGATTTTTAGTTATTTGTTAATCTTCTTTGAAAAATAAAATTTTAAGAATAAAAAAAAAGAAAATATATAGTTTAAATATAATAATATAAGATTTTAATATAAAAGATAGGAATAAATGAAAAATGTATATTACTCTAAGCTGACAGGAAAAATTTGTCATAAAATGTAAACTCGAAGGGAAGTTTGTAATTTTTTTTTGAAAATGGAGTATAATTCACAACAATGGGTAAACATCAAAGCTGTTATGTTTCTAATCTGGCGGTAGCCAATCAGATGCGACAGCCAACAAAAAGGGAGTCAACATCCTAAAATTTCCTTGATTATCAAGTTTAAACGGTAGCCGGTAAAGGATGAAGGCAACTTAGCAACCATTCTGTCAATGGCTCAAATATTGGATAATCAATCCCTTTCCAAGAACTTGATTAATTATTAATATTTCTAGGACATGCTTTAGTAGATATCACGTCAAATTCTTGTTAGCATTAATTTAGTGTTTTAACCTTAGAAAAGTAAATAAATCAAAACCAACACGTCATAATTAAAATTGTTTTAAAGAATTTATAACTTGATAATATAATTAAGAAGAAAATGATATATTTTTTTATTTATTCACTTTGTCGCAGTTGATTAAAGATTATTGTTTTACAACTGAGGTCGAGAAAATTTAGAACTTCATAGAAAAAAGTCAACTATGCCACTATTTTGGAGAAATTCTTAGATAAGACGATTGCACCGTCCTACGTGGTGCTGCCATCCTGGGCCATTCGATGAGGTGGCGGCTCCTCATTGGACTGTCCCTGTTTTGCGTAGCTAAAAATTGAATTTTTAATAGATTTTAATATGAGTAGATAAAATGTGTGATAGAAATGTTGATAAAACTTGTGTCCCCGATAATATGTATAGCTAAAATTAATTGTTAACTTTAATTTAAATTTTTATCAATTTTTAAGCTATTTAAAAAATGTTATATCTTGTGTTGTTTATTTTAAATTGATGGTACACTCAAAAGTAGAGATGGACCAGCAATCAATGTATGAGGTCAATTTTCAATTTGTTACCTGACCTATCTTGTGATAATTGCAATCCTAATCACCAAATTAATCATAAGCACTTAAAAAAAAAAAAAAAGAGTCACCAAACATACACTATTTTCCTCAATATAAATTTTCAGCAGCCTCTTTGCTTCTGCACCATTGCAATATCTAGTCACTCTATAATCATCACTGTCAAACAAGAAAATTGCAAAAGAAATCAAGCAAAATGGCTTCTTTCTCTCTGAAGTCATTCTTCTATCACGTGATCACTATCTGGCTTTTCTCCGATCTAGCATTAGCCAAGCGTGCGGGCATGACAAGGCACTACAAATTTGATGTATGTATATATATTCTGCACAGCATTATGAAAATATTCCAATTTGCATTATTATACCATAATTTGTAGTGTACGGTATTGATTTCATATTGTTTTCCCGCAGATTAAAATGAAAAATGTGACAAGATTGTGTCAAACAAAAAACATTGTGACCGTTAATGGGCAGTTTCCAGGTCCAACTATCACTGCCAGAGAAGGCGACAGAGTGATAGTTAAAGTAGTTAACCACGTTCAGTACAATGTTAGCATTCACTGGTATGAAATACAATAGTTGGGAACGACCATCCAATCCATCTTATCAAATATACCTGAAATAACAAGTTAGAAGATACTGATCGATATGAATATTTTGCCATGACAGGCACGGAGTCCGGCAGCTGAGGAGCGGTTGGGCCGATGGACCGGCTTATATCACGCAGTGTCCTATACAGACTGGCCAGAGTTATGTCTACAATTTCACCATAACTGGCCAAAGAGGAACCTTATTTTGGCATGCCCATATTTCATGGCTTAGAGTCACTCTCTATGGACCTATAGTCATTCTTCCAAAGAGAGGAGTTCCCTATCCATTTCCACAACCCTTCAAAGAAGTCCCTATCATTTTTGGTATAAAAATTAATCGTTTTATGAAATTGTCGATCTTTCTTTGGTTTCGGTAAAATATTAAAACGATAATCGTGTTGAACTAATTATTTAAAAGTTTTAAGTTGTTAGGATGGACCCCTTGTTTAACCCCTTGTGACTGGAATTTTGCAGGTGAATGGTGGAAGGCAGATACAGAGACAATTATTAACAAAGCCATGCAAACAGGAGGTGCCCCAAATATTTCTGACGCCTATACCTTTAATGGTCTTCCAGGACCCTTGTACAACTGCTCAGCCAAAGGTGCAATAACACATTCGTCTATTGAACTATCTCTTGTACAAGTTGTGTCTAGTCGAGTTAACTTCTTTTTTTTTCCCTCAAATTTTGTAGATACCTTCAAATTGAAGGTGAAACCGGGGAAGACGTACCTTCTAAGATTAGTCAATGCTGCACTGAATGATGAACTATTCTTCAGCATTGCAAACCACAACCTCACCATAGTCGAAGCCGATGCTGTCTATGTAAAACCATTCAAGACAAACATTGTTCTCATAACACCCGGCCAAACAACAAATGTACTTCTCAAAACGAAACATCATCATCCTAATGCAACATTCCTCATAGCGGCCCGGCCTTATGCCACCGGCCCTGCTGCATTCGACAATTCAACCACCGCCGGAATTCTCGAATACCATACACCATCAAACACCACCAAGAAAATTAAAAAACTCCCCCTCTTGAAACCGAAACTTCCAATTTTCAATGACACTACATTTACCACAAGTTTCATCAAGAAAATCAGGAGCTTAAACAGCGTAAAATTCCCAGCAAAAGTCCCTCAAAAAGTTGATAAACACTTTTTCTTCACGGTAGGGTTAGGTTTAAGTCCATGTCCTAAGAACCAAACATGCCAAGGACCCAACAATACAATGTTGGCAGCTTCTGTTAACAATGTCTCATTTGTAATGCCGAGTACAGCCCTTCTTCAAGCTCATTTCTCCAACCAATCAAAAGGGGTGTACACAACTGATTTTCCGTCGAACCCGCCTTTCAATTTCAACTACACTGGCACGCCGCCCAACAACATTATGGTGACTTCCGGCACGAAGGTTGTGTTACTTCCTTTCAACACTAGTGTGGAGTTGATTATGCAGGATACAAGCATAATCGGTGCAGAAAGTCACCCGCTCCACCTCCATGGGTTCAATTTCTTTGTTGTGGGTCAGGGTTTTGGAAACTACAACTCTAAAACGGATCCGGCCAAGTTCAATTTGGTCGACCCGGCTGAAAGGAACACCGTTGGTGTCCCCTCCGGCGGCTGGGTGGCTATTCGTTTTCTTGCGGACAATCCAGGTACATAAATTTGTAATTTTATGTGCTTTCCGTTTTCGTTTTGTGCAATTATTTTTGATAATATATATCTTATGCATGAATGAATTAGGTGTATGGTTCATGCACTGTCACTTGGAAGTCCACACAAGCTGGGGATTGAAAATGGCATGGATTGTAATGGATGGAAAGCGCCGCCACCAGAAGTTGCCGCCTCCACCGTCAGATCTTCCCAAATGTTGATGATCACACTATTTACTTATTTTTACCAGAACTTCCAATTTTCGTTTTTTTCACATTCGGTCACTTGGGTTTTAGTTGCTTTGGGAATCATGATCAGTCCCCTTGCAGAAATGGTGCATTGGGCTCGTCAAATTATTTGTATTAGCCTTCAATTCTTTTGTTAATCATCAATTTTGTATCGTAACTTTTGAGCAAATCAAAGTAACTTACCGGACACGAAGCCTATTTTCATCTTCTTGTGTTTTCATTGTGATGAGAAAAATGATATCCGAGAATCAATCTAATTGCTTAAGTATTTGTATTTCATTTACGATACTTGAGAAGCTCACTTATTTTCGAATTAAAAAATTAATTTAGTTTGTCGATTTTCAATTATCTGCTTGAATACAACTTGACTAGTTGCTTAAACAACAGACATGTTACGTGTGCCGTTCTTGATAACAAACGTAACCAGCCTGTAATTTCTGCCGGAGAATTTAAATTATAAAATCAAACTAAATTTAGATGATATTCGGTATCTGTTAGACAAAAGAGCGGCAAGCTGGACCACTGGTCCCCGTATCTCGTGTTAAATGGGATCAAACCTCGTGGATTGGTTCTTTCCTGGTCAGCATTTCAAGTTTTGAGGATTCATTGCATACTTTCAGGCCTTACAGAGTGTGATTCAGTTTTTGTCAAATATTCTAAACTTGAAATATTGAAATTTTCGAGATAAATATAGGCGAGTGAACTCAAGCGCTTGAAATAAAATGGTGGCCAATTTGTCTTTTGACAGTCGAGAAAATCAGCGCTTTACCTTAAGTGAGCTTAATCGCTTAAGATGGATGAAATGTCAACTGATTGACTCTTAACAATCAAGTTATTGCGGAAGTCAAATGGTATTAGGATTTTATATTTTTTATAAAGAGTGAATCCACAGTAAATGAAACGTCTTTTCGACTATATTATTTTCATGAAAATCTATTATCTAACAAATCATTAATTAGTTTTTCGACAAATTCGCGACATTATTTTGTGCATGAGACACTTTTATCGAGAATATGACTCTTTGGTAAAAGTCGTTAACAAATGTGTCAAAAACTCTCTAGTTGAGTTATACATCAATTGAATCTTGCCTTCATCGACATTTTATTTTAAGATTTTATTAACTATCTAAAATCAGTTGAATTGCAATTTGTCTACATACTTTAAAAATCCACAAATATTATTAACAATCATTTATAAAAAAAACTCCCAAACTTTTGTATATAATATAGGGATAATTGCAGCAAAGGTCCCAAACCTTTCAAATTTTTGTGCATTTTACCCTAACCTTTGATTTGTGCCAGCGGAGGTCCCAAACCTTTCAAAAATATGCATCGAAGGTCCAAACGGATGGTTTTCGTCCGTTTGACCGTTAGTTGACCCAGAATAGTAAACTTTGACCAATTTTGACAAAATTAAAAAGGGCAAAATTGGTAACTTTGCAATTTATCTCTTAAATAATTAAAAAAAATAGAAAAAAATAAAAACCACTCTTTCTCTTCCTCTCCAAAGGCTGCCGACACCACTTCCTTGGCACCACCATCGCCGCCGCCAACGTGCCAGCGTCTCCACTGATGATGTACTCCAAAATAATAGATGATGTTGGGCCATTGTTTTTCTTGTTTTGATCCCAAATAAATCTCAATTCAATCCAAACCTTAGCGTCGCAATCCCACCTATAAGAATTCGCGCAAGCACCAAACATCTGAACACAAGCACTCATTTATCAATAGCCTGTTTGTGTATCATTGTATATGCTTGTACAATTATTCGTCTTGTACTCCTAATTCTGCAAGAAGAAGAAGAAGAATAGAATACAGAGGCTTATCATTTGGCGCTTCGGGTAAGATCTCTGTGCGAAAAGCATCAATTTTTTTATTTTATTTGGAGGTCTTGGCGGCAAGGGACGGGTCTCTTGTGGAAGCAAAATTCGTGAAGAAGGAGAAGAATCAGAAATGGGGATAACCCGGCTGAGTAAGTGGAGCTTGAGAATGAGCATAGCTTGGTTGTTTATCGCATTTTTGTGGTCGGTGATTAAGGATACGGTGACTCCGGTGAACTTAATTGGATACGGGTTGGCATTTTTGGGCGTTGCATACTACAATCATTTGAAATTGCAGGCGTTGAAGGCCAAGGAGTCGCAGAAGAAGGCACAGTCGGTCGATGAGGAGGCTGGGAAATTGCTGGAGAAAAAAGAAGGGGAAGGAAATGGGAGAAAGGGAGATTCACATGCCTAATTGAACTATTCAGATTGAAAATTTTCAGGAAAAAAAA